>CAUYQV010185313.1:0-45892 GCA_963574575.1 Galagoides demidoff
TTTGGAGTATGTTCCGTGGGCTGATGAGAAAAATGTGTATTCAGTTTTGTTTGGATGAAATGTTCTATAGATGTCTGTCAAATCCAAATGCTGAATGGTTAACTTTAAATCCAAGATTTCTTTGCTAAGCTTCTTGTTGGAGGATTTATCTAACACTGCCAAAGAAGTATTAAAATCTCCGACTATGATGGATTTGGGAGAAATCAAGTTGCTCATGCTTATGAGAGTATCTCTTATAAATTGACATGCATTCTGGCTGGGTGCATAAATATTGATAATTAAAATCTCATCATATTAAGTATTACCCTTAACAAATATAAAGTAACCATCCTTATCCTTGTTTACATTGGTTGGTTTAAAACCTATTGTATCTGCAAATAAAATTGCAACACCTGCTTTTTTCTGCTTTCCATTTGCCTGGAAAATAGATGACCATCTCTTCACCCTGAGTCTATATTTTTCTTTTAAGGTAAGATGAGATTCGTGAATGTAGCAGATACTTGGCCTGCGTTTTTGTACCTAGTCAGCCAGCCTCTGCCTCTTTAGATGGCAATTTAAGCCAATCACATTGATCGAGAATATTGATAAGCCTGGTACAAATTTGGGTATCAACTTCTTCAATAGTCCAGTGTACATCTTTAATCCTTTCACCGCTGTGGAAGTTCGAATTTGATCAAAGTTTTCTGTGTGAGTTTACTTATGCCATGGAGGATTGTGCTGGCCATTATGGAGAATGGGTCTGAAAATACCCTGTAGGGCTGGTTTAGTTATGGCAAATTTCTTCAACATGTGAATGTCATTAAATTATTTAATTTCTCCATCATAAATGAAACTCATTTTAGCTGGATACAGGATCCTGGGTTAAAAGTTATTTTGTTTTAGGAAATTAAAAGTCAAAGACCACCCTCTTCTAGCCTGAAATGTTTCAACAGAGAGATCTGCAATCATTAATATTCTTCACCTGGTAAGTTATGGTTTTCTTACATCTAGCTGCTTTCAAAATTTTCTCTTTCATATTAACTTATGTGAAGTTAATTATGATGTGCCTGGGGGATGTCTTGTTTGGGTGGAGTTGTGCTGGGGTTCTGAAACTGTCTGTTATTTGAATTTCAGAATCTCTTGGCATGTGTGGAAAGTTCTCTTTCATAATTTTATAAAGAAGAGCCTCTGTGTTTTGTGAAACAATTTTGTCGCTTTCAGGGATTCCTATAAGGTGAATATTAGTTTTCTTCCAATTATTCCAGAGGTCTCTCAGAGAGTAATCCATTTTCAGTCTCCATTCCTCTTCATCTTTGAGTGTGTGGGCACATTCAAAGCTTTGTCTTCAGTGTCAGAGACTGTTTCTTCTGAATGCCACATTCTGTTATCCATGGTTTCTACCATATTTTTCAGATCTTTGAGGGCTGCAACCTATTGCTTCAGTGTGTCCAAGTCTTTAGTCATTTTATCTTTGAAGTCATTGAATTCTTGAGACAGCTTTTGAATAATTTGAAATTCTAATTCCCTCCTTTCCTCTATTCTGTTAATCTTATTTGCTATCCAGATTCTGAACTCGATTTCTGACATTTCAGCCATCTGTTTATGGATGGGATCTTTAATATTATCTGCCCCATCCTTCCTTGGAGGAGTTCATCTACTTTGTTTATTCAGGTTACCAGGGTTTTTCTGCTGATTTTGCCCCATGCTGAGTTTTCACCTTTTGAAGACCATCCCAAAACCATTCTTCCAGTGGCTTCCAGTGGAGAAGATGCTGGCTTCCCCTGGTTTCCCAAAGATATAGGGTTTGGTTGTCTGGAAAAGCCTCAGGGTTGTGCACTTTATTATTCTAACTGCTGTGGCTGCTGCTCTTTGCCTCGGTGTACCACCGCTCCAATGTGGTTCCCTCTGAGCTGACAATCCTCTCACAAATCTTGGGCAACCAGGACTAGCATGCCAGTAACACATGGCTCACTCAGTCCTTCGCGCACCCTGTGGGGGTGCCCATAGCATGGAGCACTAGTGGCCGCACAGGGAACGTGCTCTGGTTGATCATTTCTCAGGGCACCCGGTAGGGGTACCCGGAGTGTGGAGGCCAGCAGCCATATGGAGAAAGCACATGGGTTGATCAGTCTTTGGGGCGCCACATAGGGGTGCCCAGAGAACATTGCACCAGCCCTTGCGCAGGGAACGTGCATGGGTCCATCAGTCCTCGGGGCACCCCGCAAGCATGGAGCGCCAGCAGCCATGCGGGAAACACGTTGCTCAAGCAATTCTCCCACTGTAGGGCTGGGACAGAGTGTTTGGTCCCACAAGGGTAGCGAGACACTCCTCTTGGGCCTCCTCTCACCATCTCTGCAGGCAAGGGGGGAAGAGTATGCTGGACGTTCAAAATGGCAGTGAAAACATTGGTTCAATTTTATGCCTGGCTTGGGGGTATTTGGAGTCTTACTAGGGTCTCTCTAGGGGAGTAGACCCCACTTCCTTTAGCTCTCATATGTGGGGTGAGATAATAGGTCCTCAGTTCACCACTCACCTGTAGGAAACTTACAGGAGCAGATGAAGAGAAAACAAAGAGAAATACACAACTTTCTTAGGGGAGGGAGTGGACACTTTTCCTTTGGGATGTATTATGTACCTGTAGATTGTTTTCTAGGAGTAGCAGCTTGCCTCAGCAGAGGTGTTCTGGAGATATCACTCTTCTCTCTTGTCTGGGCCCCTAGTCTTCAACTTCGTTGGGTATTTTCTGAACTTTATCCTTTTCTCTGGACAGGAGCTTCTCTGGAAGGCTGGTATCTGTCAGCCTTCTTGCCTCTCCTCCCCCCCAAGTCACTATTTCTGTGTTGCTATCCACACAGTACTTGAAATTCCTAGGGTGTTGCCACATACTGTGGGTGCTACAGTTAGTAGACATTGAGACCTCCAGGCAAGGTGGGAAGGGTGCACTGAGAGTTTAAAATTGTGGGGAGAGTATATGTTCAGTTTCATGCTGGGTAGAATGATACCTACGCTCACATGTGGGACCTCTCTGTAATAGGCCCAGTGTTTAGCAGCTCTTATCTATGGGGTAAAATAAGATCTGTTTTGTCCCCTGCTCACTTTCAGACAGACCACAGTGAGCCTCCTACTTGGGGTAAGTGTCTCTTGTCCTTGTGGCAATGGGCATTGTACATGGAATTTGTTCACTAGGATCCTCCTTTTAGGAGTTGCAGGTTGCCTCAGCTGGGATATTGTGTATTAGTCTATCTTCGTTCCTACCTCAGCTCCCTACTTCAGTTTCAGAGACCAAATATATCCAGAATCTCTCCTTATGGTCCGGAGGTTCTGTTGAAAGCTTCCTGTAGCCAGCCATCTTTCTTCTGCCTCCAAAGTTCTGAAATATGTTTTTCTAACCTTTCACCCTGAGTCTTGCTTTATCTATGGAGGTTAGATGTATTTCCTGAAGACAAAAAATACTTAGCTTTTGCCTTTTTATTTTGGTAACCTTTTATCTAAATGTCAGCTAGCCTTTCCCTTTTCAGTGAGGAATTCAAGCCATTCACATTTACTAAGGGACTTGATAAGCAGGATGGGGTTCTGTTCATCTTGTTTTCTGAAGGTCTTTTACTTACTTTATTACTTGCATCATTGTGGAAGCTAAACTTTGTCCTTTCGTTTCTGACTGTCTTTACTTTAGTGGTGGTCCATTGTTATTGTCAATAAAAGAAGAACCAACAGTAATGATATGATAATCTCAACAGACAAAACATTTGAAAAAATTCATCATCCTTTTATTATAAGAGCTCTTAATGAAATAGGAAAATGAAACATACTTTTATATTTTAAAAGCCATATACAACAAACCCACAGGCAGAATCATCCTGCATAGCAAAAAATTAAAATCATTCCCACTTGAACATGGAACCAGACAAGTTTCTTCACTGTCACCACTTTCATTCAGTGTAGTGCTTGAATTCTTAGCCATGGCAGTAAGGCAAAAGAAAGGAAGAAGGGAATCCAAATAAAGAAATACAAAGTCAGAATATTGCTGTTTGCTGATGACATGATGTTATATCAAGAAAACACAGAAGATTCTACCAAGAAACTTCTAGAATAGTTAAATAAATTCATTAACATCTCAGGCTATAAAATAAATACATACAAATCAGTAGTATTCTTATATACCAACCACAGACAAAGCTGAGTATCAAATAAAATACTCAATTAACTTACATAATAGAAACAAAGCAAACAAAATAACTAGGAATATATTTAACCAAGGAGGTAAAAGAACTCAACAATGATAAGGACAAAACATTTAGGAAGGAACTTGCTGAAGATGTAAACAAATAGAAACACATCTCATGTTTATGAATCAGTAGAATCAACATTGTTAAAATTTCTGTACTACTCAAAGTTGTGTGCAGGTTCAGTGCAGTCTCCATAAAATACCAATGTAATTTTTTTCACATATAGGAAAAAATAACTTGCACTTATATGAAACAAGAAAAGAATCCAAATAGTCAAAGCAACCTTAATCAATAGGAACAAATCAGGAGGCATCATTTCTCCAGATTTCAACCTATAATACAAGGCTATAGTAACTACAATAGCATTGTATGTATTGGCACAAAAACAGAGACACAGATAAATGGATCAGAACAGACAGCTCAGATATAAAACTATCCTCATATTGTTATTTAATCTTCAACAAAGGAGAAAAACTATACAATGTGGAAAAGAATCACTATTCAGTAAATGATGTTGGAAAAATCAGATAGCCACTTGTAGAAGACTTAAATAAGATCTGAACCCCTCACCACTCACAAAAATCAATTCACATTGGTTCAACCACTCAAACTTAAAGCTTGAAACTATTATAAGAATTCTATAAGAAGTTGAAAATAGTTATACAGATATCAGCCTACACACAAATTTATGAAGAAGATCCCAAAGGTAAGCACATCAACAGCAGCAATAAAGGAATGGGACATGTATAATTGAAAAGATTTGGCATAGTGAAGGAAACAATAGAGTAAACAGATAACCTACAGTATGGGAGGAAATACTAGTACCTCTGATAATAGGGCTAATAAACAGAATATACAAAGAAATCATGTGAATAAGCAAGAAGACATCAAACAATCCCACTAAGAAGTAGGGGAAAGGCATAAATAGAAACTTTTCCAAAAAAAGATAGAAAAATGGCCAATAAAAATATTAAAAAGTTCTGAATGTCTCTGATTATCAGGAAAATTCACATCAAGATACCCAAGATATATCACCTAACACCAGTGAAAATGGGTTTTATTAAAAAGTTCAAAAACAACAGATGGTGGTAGGGATGCCTGAAAAAGAAACACTTTTACACTGTTGGTAGGACTGCAAAGTAGTATAACCTTTTTGAAAAGTTGTATGGAGATACCTTAAAGAACTGAAAAATAGATGTACCACTTGATCTAACAATCCCACTACTACTTATTTACCCAAATAAAAAAGTCTTTCATTTGAATGTTTATGGCAACACAACTCGTAATCACAGAGATGGAGAAACAAACCAAGTGTCCATCAATTTATGAATTTATTAATAAAATGTGATATATATATATGTATATATATATATATATCATGGAGTATTATTCAGCCATAAAAAGAATGGTGAAATAATGAAATAATATCTTTGTAAAAACTTGTATGGAACTGGAGATCATCCTCCTACATGAAGTATAAAAAGGATGGAAAAATAAACACCACATATGCTCACTTTTAAAATAGAACTAATTGGGTGGCACCTGTGGCTCAATAGGTAGAGCACTGGTCCCTTATACTGAGGGTGGCAGGTTCGACCCTGGCCCTGGCCAAACTGAAACAAAAAATAGCTAGGCAGTGTGGCAGGCACCTTTAGTCCCAGCTACTCAGGGTTCTGAGGCAAGAGAATCACCTAAGCCCAGGGGTTGGAGGTTGCTGTGAGCTGTGATGCCACAGCACTCTATTGAGGGTGATAAAGTGAGACTCGGTCTCTAAAAAAAAAAAAAAATAATAATAATAAAATAAATAAATGAAATGGAACTAATTGATCAATACACATGCATACATGTGAACTAATGCTTTTTTTCTGGCTGTAGCCATCAGCTCCATCAGACCTCCAGATCCCATCTTTTTTATCTGTGTCTTCTCTTGTGCTATATTTTTCTCAATCCTTGCCAATTCTACACTGGTTCACTGCCCTCCCCGACACTGGCTCATGATAGTCTGTCTCATATATTCAATGGAATATTATTTGGCTTGACAAAGAAGGAAATTTTACCTTTTGAAACAATCTGGATGAGTTCAGAGGGCATTACGTTAAATGAAATAGGCCAGGTACAGAAAGACAAATATCATATGACCTCACTCATATGTAGAATCTAAAAAAAATCAAAGTCATAGAACTAAAGGGTTGAATGATGGTTACAAAAAGCTGGTGAGGGGAGAAACAAATGGTATATTGTTGGTCAAAGGGTTGAAAGTTTTAGTTAGATAGGATGAAAATGTTTTGAAATCTACTGCATAGCAGGGTAACTATGTTACCAATGTTTTACATATTTCAAAATAACTTAGAGACTAAATTCAAATGTTTCTCCACAAATTGATAAACAAGTGAGATGATGGAAATGTTTTTTAGCTTGATTTAATTTTCCCACATTGTATACATATATCAGAATATCACAATATTCCCCATAAATGTATGCAGTTATGATTTGTCAATTAAAAATAATATTAATTTTTAAACAGGCAGACATTTGGCATGCTATTGCTAGGAAATACTTTATTTGTCCCTATCAAAACTCATGTTGACAAGCCAGGAATAGTGGCTCATTCTATAATCCTACCACTTTGGAAAGCTGAGGTGGGAGGATCACTTAAGGTCAGGAGTCTGAGAGCGTCCTGAGCAAGAGCAAGCCTCCATCGCTACAAAAAAAAAAAAGAAAAAGAAAAAGAAAAAGGATTAGTTCCTAAGAAACTGAGTTGCTATAAAGCCAGGATGCCCCCTGAGATTTTTCTTTGCAATTGTATACTTCTTCTTTGACATTCTCCATAATGTTATGATGCAGCATAGGAGCTTTCCTCTGAAGTCAGGCCATTGAATTTCCCTTCCTAAAGAGATATAAGCTAAGTAACCCTCTTTTCTTTATAAATTACCTGGTCTCAGGTATTCTGTTTTAGAAACACAAAAGAGACTAAGGGGCCTACATATCACTGATTCTGTTTCACCTACAGATTCTGCAAATCTGCATTTTTGAAGAGCTCACAACTGATTCTTCTGCCTATGGACTACATTTTGAGAAATATTGCCATTGGTGGGGAGGGATATAAACATTATCTTACCTATATAACTCATTCCATTTTCTTCCTCTTCAGAACCATATTACTTTTATAACTAGGAAAGAGTAATCTTTAGTGATACAAGTTGGATATCCATAGCTAGAAACCAAGTATAATGTATGTACTATTATATACTATTAAAAGTTATCTTTTATAAATTATAAATTTACTCACATATTCAAAATTAGCTAGCAAAGTTGACAGATGTTAGCTGTATTTAGTTTCCCTCATCCACAGAACAAAATAAATAAATGAAATGAATAAATGTTTAAATAGGAATAACAATGCCTGTAAATTAAAATTGGAAATATGTCAAATGCTTTGAGATGTAAATTTTGTCACTCCTAATTTATTTTTCTTTTCTTTTCTTTTCTTTTCTTTTCTTCTCTCTCTCTCTCTCTCTCTCTCTCTCTCTCTTTCTTTCTTTCTTTTTTTTTTTTTGTTGCAGTTTGGCTGAGGCCAGGTTCAGATTCAAACCTGCCACCCTTGGTATATGGGGCCAACAACCTACCCACTGAGCCACAGGTGCTACCCTATATCACTCTTAATTTCAACATGTCACTTCACTATTTTAAAGTGTTTAGTAGCTCTCCAGGAGAAAAATTAATATCATATTTAAACTTCTCAGATCCCCTGTGGATTCTCTGTAATAGATCCCTCAAATCCCTACACAACCTCATATTCCAATATTCCCAGGAAAAATCCAGTCAAGAGATTATTCATAGGGAAAATAAATGTACTATATGAATGTTCAACTCTGATACTTTGCTCCTATAGTTCCCACACTGGAGCATCAAATTTATCATTATGTATGTTTAGTGAATATATTTCACCTCTTTGGATATATCTTTGAAACAAGTTGGATAACACACACACACATGAACACATACACATTGTATATTTTAAGCAGGTTTCAGGGATATTATTCTTAGCATCAGTTATTGCATTCTATTACTATAGCTATAGATATAAAAGTAGATTTAAATTATTTAGAAGACTGAATTAAATATTCAATAATCAAAGATTCTTCTATTTGATTTCTTTAATCTTAAAAATTTTCCATTTTATTAAACACATTTCCATGTCTTTTTTAACTAGGATATATTAGGTGAAATGGGTTTTGATTAGTTTGACCATTTAATGTATTTATGTGCTTATTCTATATTTATTTCTGTGAATATTTGTCTTATTCACAATCATAAGTGAATATTTATGTTATTCACTTCACTGTTTAACTTCGAAAATGACATCAAAATAGAAAGACAACTAATATTTTAATCAACACTGACCATAAGCTCGTTGATAACAATTATATTTTATGAGAATCAAGTGACAAAATATATGTTCAGGCACTTTGAAAGTGCAAAGCATTATAAAATGTTAGTGATCATGATAATGATCATTTTGTTTTTTTTACATACATAAATCCTATAATGAAGAATAAATAAATGTTTGTTGAATTATTTTTATAATTAAGTCAAATACTATTTTTACCTCAAGAATGATGTAGCATATACAGGCATAAATATTTTTCCTTACATTTTCTATTAGTTTGAAGAAAATGTAGTGTTGAATTTATGATAGCTTTTTTAAAAGTTTTAATTCATATGGGAGTGAAAATTAAGAGTAGGATTTAATTCGATTCCATTCTCTTCAACTTATATTTTCCAAATAATCCAGTTATTACTCATATTTCTCACCAAGAACCAAAATTAAAATAACAGTATTCTATTTTAAAAGAGAAAGAAGTAAAAATCTGTGTTCTTACATTGTTGATATACTTTTCTCACAATTGTTATTTTAATAATTGTTATCTCAACCAAAAATGCTTTTCAACATGAATAATTCCTTTCCTTAACTTTGCCCATAATAAGAAAATCTATCCCTATTTTTATGGTATTAACTAAAAAAACTATAAGCAAAGTAGTGACACCCATTAAATTATCTAACATATAAGAAGCTTTATATTATATTTACTGGGTTATTGCGAGGTATGACTCAAAACATGAACTTTATGGGGGCCACATCAGTCTCAGAATTTTTCAAAAATTGAGACGTTTCTTTTTTTTGCATTACTATATGAACAAGCAAGCACTGTAGCAACACTGAAGACAGAACACTGATAGAGCAGGCCAGTATTAGGTATCTTAGAAACTGAGGCAGTGAAGGTATCAGAAAACACCAGAATATGATACATTTCATACTTTAAAGCAGCTTATTCTACTTCAGGAGTGAGAAAACTAATTTAAAAATAGTAATACAGGGTGGCATCTGTGGCTCAAAGGAGTAGGGCACCAGCCCCATATGCCAGAGGTGGTGGGTTCAAACCTAGCCCCAGACAAAAACTGTAAAAAAAAAAAAAAGTAATGCAAATATATAAAAAACTCAAAAGTTAATCTACAAGCTATATAGATTATGGACACATCTTAAAATCTGTCTGAATTTTCACACACTGTGTAACAATTCAAAGTCATACCAGAAATTGGCATCGAGGATCTGTTGGGGACATCTGACTAAGGGAGAATAACTCTATCCACAATGAAACAGACTTTGTTAAGTATCTGCCAAATTCCAGATGATGAACTGAGTAATTTGCATGCATTATCTCATTTAATCCCCACAAATGTCATGCAAGAGAAATATTATCATTAAAAATAGAATGTACTTAGGGCGCTGACCCCATATGCCAGAGGTGGCGGGTTCAAACCCAGCCCCGGCCCAAAACTGCAAAACAAAAAAATAGAATGTACATAATTCCAAAACTCATGCCATTGCTTTGCAGAGCTACCTTTCTACTTCCTCCAGGGGGAAAGAGGACAAGTTTGAAGAAATAATTGAGGATATGGATAACAACCTACTCTCAGCAGAGTGAAATTAATTATGATTTGCCTAAAACCATCAACTGTTTGATGGTCCACAAATTATAAATCAGGATTTTGTGGACTGAATTATATAACTTCAAATTTATACACTGAAGACCTAATGCCTAGTATCTTAAAAGGTGATTCTATTTGGAAATAGGTCTTTAAAGATAATTAAATTAAAATGAGGTCATTAGTGTGGGTCCTAATACAGTATAACTGGCACCCTTTTAGAAGAGGAAATTAGGACACAGACAGGTAGAGACGGAAGCCCATGTGAATACTTAGGAAGAACACATCCATCTACAATCCAAGGATGGGGGCCTCAGAAGAAACAAACCCTGCCCATACATAGATTTTAGACTGCCACCTTACACAATTACACGAGCTAATTCCTGAAAATAAATTTGTGTTATTTAAGCCACTCAGTATGGGATACTTTTGTTATAGCAGCCCTTGCAATCTAATATACAAGAGCTATTTTAAGGTCATGGTTAATCTTGAAATGAAAGAAGTACTAATATATATTTTTCAATTTCTCAAAGGTTATTATTTTCTAATTCCTCTTGAAACATGATATGCTATTTGCATAGTTCTTCTGTATTACACTGCAGTTAACTCTCTAAGCACTTCAAATACTTTGGAAAGTAAGTAATTTAAAAAACACATGGAAACAAAAAGTTATCTAATAACAAGAGTAGGCTGTAATTTTTCTGAGACTTTGGGGACCTCCATGGTGTGATGGGACTAGGTGGCTCTGTCTTGCATTAAGCTAGTCTCTGTCCAATCCTAGTGATTCAGTGGCTTTGGGCTGAAATCTCAGCTGTGGAGGAATACAAGCAACTAAGACAACCTGCCCCCTACAGGTAACAACCGGAAGCGGAGAATCAAACCCTCTCCACAACAACACAACCAGGGTACAACTTTGGAGGTTGGCTGGGTGCTCGGCCCAGGTCAAGAGTTCCAAACCAATTATCCCACTCAAAACTGCACTCCATATCAAAATTCCATGCCAGGAATGATCTAGCCCACTCACTCTTGCCTGTTGTTCCAGAAGAGCTGGTCTAACATCTTTTCTGTCCTGACATCATGCTCTGCCTTCATCTTCAATGTTCTTAAAAAAATAATGGGTAGGCTAGGACTTTGTATTCTGAAAAACTATATTTCTTATATAAGGTAAAAATAAATATTTTGTTAGAAAAGAAAACACCAAGGAATATCTCAAAAACAGTTGTTCCTTGTGGGAATTACTGAGATCTGCATTATACACTGACCAGGACAATGGAAACCCACAAGTGAAAAATGACCTAAAAAGTAAAGCTGAGAGCCCATATGAAATAATGGCTCAAGAGAGAAAACAAAACAAACCAATCAGGTTCTTCCCCCCAGATGAACAGAAACTCATCCCAACTGTCAATTATTTCAATCAATGTGAGTGGCTTGAATACCCCACTTAAGAGACATAGGCACACTGAATGGATAAAAAATACAAGTGAAGTATCTTCTGTCTCTACAAAACATATGTAACCACCAAAGACTCATTCAGACTCAAGGTGAAGGAAAGAAAAAAAAAATAGTCCTTGCAAATTGAAATAAAAGAATGCAATTTTGGAGCAGGATGGTGGACTAGAGACAGAATCTTTGCTTCCATGAATGGTGAGATTGGGGAGAAAAGACTCCAGGCAACTCTGGCTTGTGGGCTTTTCCCAGAAACCTTCCTGAGGGTCACAGGGAGGTGGCAGGAGATTTCAGGACCCCTAGAGGAGGTAGGAAGCAGTGGAGAAGCAGCACAAGGGAAACTATTTGTGTGCCAGCAGAGGCTAGCTGGTATGGCAGCCACAGCAATTTACAGACAGAAAAGCCCTGCCCTGCATGTTTTCTTTCTTTCTCTTTCTTTCCTTTCTTTCTTTCTTTCTTTCTTTCTTTCTTTCTTTCTTTCTTTCTTTCTGTCTGTCTGACAGAGATTCACTTGGTCTCCCTTGGTAGAATACCGTGGCATCTTAACTCATAGCAACCTCAGACTCTTGGGTTCAAGTGATCCTCTTGCCTCAGCCTCCCAAGCAGCTGGGACTACAGACACCTGCCAAAGTGCCTGGCTATTTTTAGAGACGAGGTCTCACTCTGGCTCAGGCTGGTCTTGAACATGTGAGCTCAGACAGTCCACCCATCTTGGCCTCCCACGTGCTGGGATTATAGGCATGCACTACCATGAGTGGCCCTAGATTTGAATCTTTTTTCTTAGTTCATTATTAGCTTATCTCACAGTTTATTATCATTAGCTGCTAAATATAGGTAAACCTAGCCAATCATCTAATCCTCAGTTACCTTATCTATGAAATGTTTAATCGTAGCATTTATTGTGAGTACAGGAAAGTATACGAAAGCAGTTTTTAAGTTCTAGCCTAGTAATTGTAAGAACAATGCTCTTCTGATGAGGCTCACTTGAAACTACATATCTAAATTTTACCCTTTCTACTTCTTCATAGTTATACTCTTTACCCAATTACTCTAATAGAAAATTAGGAAAACATTTATGCAATGTTAGAATAAAATGTAATTCCAGACTTCAAAAATCAAACTAAACATTACTAAAACTTGGATGCAATATCTTATTTGGAAATATGCTGCTGTGAAAAAAAAATTGGCGTGCTCTCCTTTTTTCATTTATGTTATAATATTTTCAGAGATAAAATGTCAAATATTTTTTATTTTTATTCGTCTCCAAGAGTCTTTAAAGAACCTCTGTGGCCCTATTGTAGGATAGTAGTTGGTTAAAAGTGAAATGGAACTTCTCTAGGTAGAGGTTTATAAAAGTGGAGATTCTTCTGCACTTAGCTTCCTCTGGGCTGGTAAGCCCTTTGTTTGTCAAAGTTTTTTGTCTTGTTTGTTTTGTCTTGTTTCATTTTTATACCAGACTTTCATTGGAGATGCCTTACTTTAGTGTAGGCCTAGGAAAAAGCAGACAGAATTATTCATGAATTGTTCTTTGCATACATTTAACCCAAAAAGCCACTTTTCTTTACTTCTTTTTAGATTTGCCTTTTATGGAGTGTTCAATTTTATATTTTCTAACAAAGAGACAATTTTGAGTGGAAATAGGCTTTGACTGAGGCATTAATGTTGCAAGCAAGTTTCAACTGTAGTCAAGTGTGGTGGAGTTTCCTGGTCTTTCTCTTCCTGTCCTAGCAACGATTACTCATTCCTTATTTACAAATGTCTGTCTTGTACTGCTCAGACCCTATGAAAGACTATGAAGCCAGACACGGGGTACTATCAGGGATCTGTCATCTTCCTCATTTAACAGAGGAAGGAAACGGTACTTAGAAAAACTATTAGTTGAACTCACATGATGTGACTAACATGACCCGACCATCCTGCCTACAGCCCAAAATGCACCCAACTCTACCCCTGTGTTTGACTATCAATATTAGGAATTTAAATTTTTCAGAATTGTGATATTTGGGATTTTTAGCTTCAGGGTTTTACTCTTTTAGGATTCAGATACTTCAGGGTTTTGACATTTGGGTTTGTGGCATTTAAGATTGTGTCTTTCAAAAGTATGATTGGCACTGGGTCTCCAGTAACCCTAGGGGCAGGGTTCCCTGGGAGGCCAGTAGGGGTGAAAATCCCGGATGGATACCTGGCCCATACTGATACCACACTATGGAGGTGTTGGGCTGCTCCTGACAGCACTGCAGCAATGTGTGTGGGGGGTGGTGAGTGTTTACTTATAGGGAAGCAGTTATTGTTTAAAAGTCTTCTGTGCACCATGTTGCACTTTCTCTTTTGTTTGGCTTAAAAAACAAAAACAAAGGCTTGTGGGGGGATATTTTTGGTCTGTGTAGGTTGATATTTCCAGGTTGCTGTCTTCTTTACTTTCCAGTCTGGGGTATTTGATGTAAAACAATATCCAAGGAATTCAATGACCATATCGTATCTCAGGTCCCAAGTTCTTTAGTCAATTCTCTCTTCTCCCTATGTCTCAAATTCTTATGTTTGCATTACATGTAGACTCGGGGTATTTAACTATACTTAGTGGTAAGGACAGGGAAAAGTACGTCTGCTCCATCTGCCTAGAAGAAAATCCAAGGCATGGAATTTTATAACTCCAGCATGTCACATATGTAAATAAAAATCACTTTTTTGTCAGGTATTTTATCTGTATGTGTATCCTTATTTATATTAAATCTATTTCGTATTTTTGTCTTTTTTCTTTCTAAAAATTAAATAAATTTATTTCATAACTACTCAACAATTTTATGCGTTAAATGTATTATCTTGCCTTCACTGGCTATTATTTATCCTGAATACAAGTGCATCCCTTGTATTAACTTGAACTTTATGATGGCTAAAAACTTTCCCTACAGGCCTTATTTCCTCTGTCTTCCTCAGCGTTTGTGAATAGTAGCCTTTTCTTCTCCCTTTTTGCTTAAAGAATTCTTAATCTCTCTTCTCACTGCTTTGAACTTATTCTCACAGGCTTATTTTAAAAATGAATTAAGACAGGTAAGATGTAAAGAATACTATGATTATTGAATGCTGCCCTTTGCTGCTTATAACCTAAGCAGAATGCATTTTAATTAATTCAGGGCTTTGAGTGCTTTTTTAAGGTTTCAATTATGTCTCACTGATAAAAAAATAGAAAAAATATGAATACAGTCATTTTTATTGAACATTAAAAATGGAATAGATCTAGAATATTTTCCTTTGTAGCTTAGAGTGAATGCAGACAACTATCCATGTAGCTGAAACAAACAGAAAAATAGAAAACAGCCTTTGACAGTAACCTGAGAAATCTCTAGGAGTTAATATTTAAGATCAGTTGGGGACATACTTGGGTTATCAGTCCCTCAACTTAAAAACTGAGCCATGCCACCTGGCAACCACGAAAATACATCAATCTGACATCAGTCATTAATTCATTGTAATGAAATAATGTATCAGAGAAATAGGAGACAAATACTTCTTGAATCAGGAAGAAAAGCATCTGAGCGTGGTGCGCTATCTGAGAACACTTCCCCTCGGAGAGCTTGATGACATGACCAGCAAGAGATGAAAAGGAGTGGGTGTTGTCACAGAGGAAAAAGGTCTCAGAAAATGATGACATGGGATTGGTGGAGCACGGCTGTATGGTTTTGTAACTACACACATTTAGGGTCACCTTGAACAAAGCTATTGCCTTTTTATCATATTACCTTGTTGTTGTATGTATTTGGAAATCAAGTACAGTTTACCACCATGTGTACTGGTCTCAAGTTGACAAGTGTCAACTTGACTGGATTAAGGAATACTCAGAAACTTGCTAAAGTACTTTTAGTGAGGATATTTCCAGAGATGAGTGTGTGAGTCGGAGTAGGAGAGGTGGGGATGGTATATCCTCAAATGGTTTCAAAGACCACAGAAGAAGTAAAAACACAGGCAAAAAGACAGGAATCTCCCCTACCAAATTATTTAATCATGTGTGACTTTCTCCACTTCATATATAGTACATCTGTAGCCATCAAAAAAATGCCCTACCACAGAGAATAAAAAGAATTTGACAAGCTTAGTGACCTTCTGAACCAAATGCTTACTGGTAAAAAGGGTTTCTCCAGTGTTTCCAAACACCAAATGGGGAACTGTTCCTGGGTAGGGATTTGACTGTCAGAAAAGATAGACTTACATTTACCACTGAATCTAACATAGAAAGACTAGTGCGTGCTTCACTTTGGCTAATGGATGGCATTTTGAAAACTGTCCAAACTGATTTCTATTGAATATAAACAATTCATGACCCTGTTGGATCTAAAAATTTTAAAACATGTTTGCTCATTTATGCATTAACAACTTGAAAAGTGAAGCACTTTATAAACATTTCTTTGAAGATTTAGTGAACTTTGCAGGAGAAAATGGAATTCCCAAACCATAATGACATATTTGGAATTAGGTGCTTTTAAAAGTGAATTTCAAGGTTTTAACAAAAAAGTTTGTATTTCTCCTTCAGCCCAACACTTTTGGCTAGAAATTCAGATGAGACAATTGGCCATGCCATAGGGCAATGACGAAAACTTCAATTTAAAAATGTATCTGGCTCAGTGCCTATAGCTCAAGTGGGTAAGGCACCAGTTACATACACCAGAGCTGGCAGGTTTGAATCCAGCTTGGGCCTGCAAAAGAACAGTGACAACTACAACCAAAATATAGCTGGGCATTGTGGCAGGCTCCTGTAGTCCCAGCTACTTGGGAGGTTGATGCAAGAGACTCGCTTAAGCCCAGGAGTTGGAGGTTGCTGTGAGCTGTGATGCCACAGCACTCTATCCAGGGTGACAGCTTACCTTGAGGCTCAGTCAAAAAAAAAAAAAAGTATCATTTGTCTTCATAGGCATTCCTTTCAGCCAGTGAAATTCCAGGAACTTTTAATAAATTAAACCCATATTTGCTTGAAGAAGCCACTGAAATTACTTACTGGTTCACAAATAATTCTGCACATCAGAGGATAAGAAGACACTAAGGCAAAAGTGTTGCTATATGACCACTGTTATCATTTCCACCAAATCTGTGGTCTGTATAAGAAGACCTGGGAAATGGAGTTCCATGTACCCAAAACATCCCAGACGTGTAGCACAGAAGATGAGAACACTTCATAGAAAATGCTCATCCACTGTACATTGAATCATAGGATTTCAAAAAGAGCTGCACCATGGAGAGAATGAATAGGAATATATTTTCCAGGAGACTATGCCCTAAAAGAAAAGTAATTAAAAAACAAAACAAAGAACCCCAGTCAGTATTTCCAACTATTTAGGAGGCTGAGGTGAGAGGACTTTGAGGACTTGAGGTCAGGAGGTCATGACCAGTCTGCTGGGCAATATAATGAGACCCTGGCTCTACAAAAAGGAAAAAAAAAAAAAGCAAGACTTCAAAATATAGTTAATGATTATGAAAGTTGGTCAGGTCTCATGGACTACCTCTGGGTATTTGCCCATGATCTAGCCATGTAATGCACATTTTTGGACGTCTACTTTTCTTTAGCATTTTTAAGTTTAGTTTGCTTTCTTTTTTGCATTTTTTTCAGCATTTTAAATTTTTGACATTGTTATTAATAATTTTCTATGCTATGTATTTCATCTTTGTATCCTTTCCAGTACCAGCGATATAGACTTCAAGAGAGTTCATTCATTTTATTCAGTTCTTATAAATTTAACTCAAATACAACATTGACTTAGTGTGTAAGAATTGTAGACATGTAAAAATACTGAAACTTTCCCAATAAATGCAGAGATGTCTTTTTTGTACATACTCTTTTGAGAAGGCTAAAATTTCTCCTTAGCTCCTTGAGCAACTGCATATATGATGATGACTCATCAATCTTGTGAAACGTACATTGTCCATCGCAGTGCTTCAGATGGTGGCAGTTACAGAGCTGATTGCACACAGTTACCAACCATAGTGATATGTAGTTACACATGTGGGGTTTTGCTCTATTTATTTATGGATATGGTTTGTCTGCACATAACTTACATCAGTGCTGGTGTTGTTAGTATACATGAGTGTTTATGCCATAAAATGTCATTATTGTCCATTTTATTATGTACAGTGGCCTTTGTAGTGTTCTGTCATGTTTTTATATGTTTGTCAAATAAATTCATTTTTAAAATGTAACAAATGACCTTTGAAGAATTTATTTTTCCAAAATTATATTTTTGAGATTTTGAGATTTCAACATTTGGGGATTATGATATCCACAACTGCATCTTTCAGGATTGTGGTCAGAGGCCATGTGAGGAGCCTGGAAATCCAATTCCATCTGAAAGAACTGCAGTGCTCTCTCCCTTCTCTGCTGGGGTATGGTCAGGAAGGGCGCTGAAAAATCTTCTGATATAACCCATACCCAGAAGTAATGAGGCCAGGCCCATATACGAAGGGTGGCGGGTTCAAACCCGGCCCCAGCCAAACTGTAACCAAAAAATAGCTGGGTGCTATGGCAGGCACCTGTAGTCCCAGCTACTTGGGAGGTTGAAGCAAGAGAATCACTTAAGCCCAAGAGCTGGAGACTGCTGTGAGCTGTGACTCCATGGCACTCTACCAAGGGAGGCAAAGTGAGACTCTGTCTCTAAAAAAAAAAAAAAAGAAGTAATGCGGCCATCACGCTGTATTTGCAGCTGCCAAATGTTTCAACAAACACCATATGGACCAAGTTAAAACAAGTCAGCAAATAGAAAGTTGCAGCAGAGAAGTAGAAAATCTTATGAGAGAAATGGGTGATATCAAGGAGAACCAAATATAAGAATATTTGAAAATAAAAAGTGCAATAGAGGAGCACAATAGCCGAATGGAGGAGGTAGAAGAAAGCATTAGAATACCAAGAGACAAAAAATAGAAATAGTTCAATCTGAACAACAAAGTGAAAATACACTGGAAAAAGTGTGAATGGAACCTTAGAGACCTGTGGAAGTATAACAATAACCTAACATTTGTAAATTAACACTACAATGTGATATCACAGCGTGCCAATCAGAAGGGCTAGCTATAATAAAAAGAAGTAACATCACCAAATACTAGAAAGGATGCAGAGAATCATTTATATATTGCTGGTGGGATTTATTAAATAAAATAGTACAATTGTTTTGAATAATAGTTTGACAGTTTGTTAAAAACCAAATAATGCACTCATCATACAACTGGAAATTGCAGTGCTGGGCATTTATCTCAGAGACATGAAGACTAATGTTCAAAAAATATCTGTATATGAGTGTTTATGGCAACTATATTCTTAATAGCCCCAGACTGAAAAAAAAAAACCAGAAATCTTTCAATCAATGAATTAAACAAAGTGCAGTACGTGCATACTATAGATTGCCATTCACTAATAAAAAGGAACAAATCACTGACAGAGGTAGAAATCTGGGTAAGTCTCCAGTGAATTATGCTGAACAACAAAAAGGTTAATTTCAAAAGGTTACATACCATGTGAATCTAGTTGTGCAAAATTCTTGAAATGACAAGATTATAGAAATGAATAAAAGGTGAGTGGTTATAAGCACAGAAAGGGGATGAAATGGATGTAGTGATAGAAAGGCAATAGGAGGGATGGTAGAGGTGATAGATCCCTGCTGTATATTGACTGTGTCAATGTTGTGATACTGTACTATAGTTTTGTAAGGTGTTACCATTGGGGGAAACTTGGCAATGGGTACCCATGATCCCTACCTGCATTATTTATAACAATTGCATGTGGATGAAGATACAATCATCTAAAAACAAACAAAAATCTGAATGTTGTATGTCCAATATAAATCCAGTCAAAATTTCCAAAAATGGCTAGTAGGTAAAATTCAGCATTGTATATAATTTCTCTAGAGAAAGTCAAAGCATTATGAATAAATGATTTAATATAGATTCTGTATTTTGTATATTTTCCTTTAATACTTGTATGTGACTTGTATTAGAATTTATTTGTATTAGATTTAATATAGATGCTGTATTTTCCTTTAGTACTTGTATGTGACTTGTATTAGAATTTACTGGCCTGAGTGAGGCAGTTACTGACTTACTAAGCCTAAAAATGTTGTAGTTGTCTGACTACTACCAATCTATTTCTGTGAGTTATCTATATCAAAATAGTTAATGATTGTATCATATATGAATTCTGACAATTAGATTCAAAAACTTGTCCCAGAAAAAGTGCTACATACTTCATTGTGGAATATCTCTATGGTCACCTTCAAGGTACTCCTTCACAAAGCTACGCATTGACACCAGTGATTACTTCATCCTCCAAAAGAATTTTGGAACTCTATTTCTGAAGTGGTCATCAGAGCTGTCATCATGTTACCCTTGCTGTCGGGAATGTCATCAAAATGTCTTCCATTCAATATTTTCTATATCTTCAGGTAAAGAAAAATGCCACTGAGGGCCAGATCAGGTACTTAGGGGAGGTATTCCAGTACGTTATTTATTTACTGGCTAAAATCTCCCTCTCACACAGTGTCATGAGAGCTAGTGCATTGTCATGATCCAAGAACCATGAGTTGTTGATGAAAAGTTTAGGATATATATATATTTTTTTTGTCTAATTTTTTCATGCAGCCTTTTCAGAACTTCCAAATAGTAAACATGATTAACTCTTTTTCCAGTTAGTACAAATTCATAATGACCAATCCATCTGATATCAAAAAAGTTTAGCAACATTATTATGACTACTGATTTCAACTGACAGAACATTGTGGTTGTGGAGAATTGTCTCACTTCCATTGTGCACTTTGACACCTTCTTTCAGGATCTGTTTGGTACACTTATTTTTCATCACCAATGATACCAAGACCCAAAACATCACTTGCCTCTCCAAAAGATCTTGGCAGGCTTGGACTTTCCTTTGCTTTTGGACATTGGTGAGTTCCTTCAGGGCTATTTTTGCACACACCTTTCTCATGCCCAGTTGATTTTCCTATTTATCTATTAATTTTTCCTTGGTCTGCTATGCTTCTCACAGGTGGCCAACATTGTTACACACAATTCAATGAATTTGCAATGTTTTCATCAGTTCTGTTCACTAATGGTCCTCCTGACCTCTCTTAATCCCATAGACTTTCTCTCCTATCTGAGAAACATTAATGTTTTTGTACACTGCATTTTTTTCATGATGTTATCCCCATAAACTTGGACTAACATGACCCTGATTTCATTTCCACTCTTGCCAAGTTTAACAAGAAATGTAATGTTTGTTCTTTGCTTTGATTCAAGCTATGGCATACTTGAGATGGCACAGAAAAACACACAATGGCAATAATGAATGCCACTCAGCAAGACACCTCCACACATCAACATAAACACAGCTGTGAAATACCAAGGGTATGAAACTTTACTGAGATGTTTGTACGGTGCTGCCAATGTATGCATATGGTGGCAAGTTCACATACTTAATTGTCAGACCTCGTATATGGGGGAACTAAATAATATGTTCAAGATTGACCATTTGTTCTCATAGCAAGGTCTGCAGACCTATGGAGTCTCCAAGACCATTTCAGAGATACACTGGGTCAAGGCGATTTTCATCACTATTATTTGTCTTTTCATTGTGCTGACTACTGACACTGATTCAGCTGGGTAAAACCACTGGCACTTTATCAAAAATCAAAACAGTGTTATAAGAATATACTACTAACCATTATATTCTTTTCTGTCATACAATAATAAAAATTCTTTTTAGGAATAAAGTTCCAGTTACACTTAAGAATGCACTAAATGAAGCAGTAAAAATTACTTACTTGTTAGTAAATATTACTTGTTAGTAGATATTTTTAATATTTGATTTGATGAAAAGTGATGTACATATAACACATTTTTACTGCATACAAAAATATGGTGATTGTCTGCAACAAACCATTTATGACTTTTAGAGCTTTGAGTTTAAACAGTTCCAAGCTTCTGCATGGAGCATCGTTTTACTGAAAAAACAAATGACACGCCAGCGATGGTTATTTACAGCTGGGTACTTAGTACACATTTTACTAAAAATAAGCAAGATAAGCCTGTCATTTTAAGGAAAGCAATTGACCAATGTTTGTTGCTAATGATGAAATTTGGGAGTTCAAGTGAAAATTAGAATCTTGAAATATTTGAATCTGTAGTTTGAGCTTGTCAATTTTCTAATACTTAACACTTTTCTGATGAGATTTGCGGCTATAAGAAGTGTGATTTCTTATATCGTAGAATAAAATGTGTCACCAATGGAAGATATATATAACTTAAGGAATAATATTTTCCAAATGGCCAATGAGTGATATAACAAAATTAGGCATCAGTAAAGGAACCATTCCAAGTACAAGAGAGATCAATGGATTTTATTGTTATAAAAAGTAATTAATTTTACATTATGATTAAGAAACTATGGTCTGTCTAGTTTTGGTACAGTATCAAAGAAGACTTCCCACAAAATTCTAAAAGGCCGTTAAAATAACCTTCTCTTATCAAACTATACATATATCTATGTGCAGCTTAATTATCTACTTGAAGCAAAACAATATATTATAACAGGTTGTGCATAGTGACTAATATGAGAGTGTATTAAGCCAAACATCAGAGAAACTTGTCCTCATCATTTTAAAAATATAATAATTTTTATAAATATAGATATTTTATGAAAACATATAAGAGACACCAACGAATGTCCATGGACTATCTAGCTACAAATACTACAAATTATTGATACAATGAATGTGTCCTTGTTATTTTTAAATGAATGTAATTTTCAACTTTTAAAATATAGAATAAGTTCTTCTGGGACACTGTCTAGAGGCACTCAGAGTGGTGCAGCATTTGACATACTGTCGTAGGCTTTCCTACAATACCCCCTCTAACAAAACCAGGCTGTCCTGAACCCCTGGTAATAGGATTGTTTACCTTTATACCAAGAAGGTTGAGAAAGCACCAATATCTGTATGTGGCCTGTGCCCATACAGACTTCAAGGGGTTCGCACTGTGAGGCCTAAAGTTCTTATGAATTTGTCCAAAACAAAATAACAAGCCAGCAGGGCCTATGGTGCTTCCATGAGTGCTAAATGTGTCCGTGACAGGATCAAGCGTGCTTTCCTTACTGAGGAGCAGAAAATAGTTGTGAAAGTGTTGAAGGCTCAGAGTCAGAAAGCTAAATAGGAAAATGAAGCTTTTTTGAGTAATGAAAATTAAGACTTAAAAAAATAAATATAGAATAAGTATAATCATAACCCGCAGGAGAAAGGTCTTAAAGATCGTCTATAATTTTTTAAGAATGAAAGGGGTCAAAAGTTTGAGAACCACTGAGCTGGATTATTGCTGCTATGTATAAAATATTGGAACACAGACCTTTATACCACTGTGGTACCAGCATTCCTTTAAATCATGCCAATTTCTCAAATAATTAAACTGTTGGCAAGACATCTATATTCAGCCCACACTTAAAGCAGTTTTTGAATGTGTAAGATTCCAAAGCTGTCCAAAATTGAAAAGTTGATAGAATTATTTTTTCTCAACAGTATTTTTAGGTTGTATAAAAAACTTTTTTAAGTTTTTTTTTTAAATATAGGGAAACACTCAAATATACATTAAAGTAAAGAGGGTAGTACAACAAGCCTCCATAGACTTATCCAGCTACAACTACTACAAATTATTGACATTTTGTCATTCTTGGTTCAATTCCCACATCTTGTTTCTTTTTGCAGGATTATTTAAAGTGAAATTCCACACATCCTGTCTTTTCATTCACAAATAATTGAGTGTCCCTAACAGATAAAGGGTTTTTGATAATACAACCATATTTTTAATCCAGTAAAAGTAAAAATAATTCTTTAAATTCGTCTACTAGCTAGTCTATGTTCATAAAATCTACTGGTTTCAAAAATGCCTTTATAGTTTATTTGCCAATATCAAGATGCAAACAAGCTCTTGCCATGTATGTGGATTGTCTATGCTTTAAATCATAAGTTTCCCTCCTCTTTAAAATGCCAATTATTCATTGAAAAAAACCAGCCAATTGTTATGTAAAATTTGCCTCATTCTGCAATTTGGAGATGGTGATCTCATGGTGTTCTTTAAGCTGTTTCTTTATACCATTTATTTACTATAAACTCATAGAGGCTTGATTAGATTCAGGTTCTTTTCTTTCTTTTTATTTTATATTTTTGGTGAAGAGGAAGAGGAACCTGGAATAATTCATAGGTAGACCTGTATATTTATTATTGCATCACACCAGGAGGCATATTACTTTTAGTAATATAAAGATTGAAAGATTCTAGTGTTATAAGCCTGATAATTTCATCTACATTCCCACACAATTTTTTCTTGAATGGCTTCAGCAGTTATCAATAGAAATAGCCTATGTATAAAATTTTATCAGGATTTTCAAAATAGTGATGTTTTTGTTCTATCGTTTCTTGTACTCTTATTAGGGGTGATTTTTCAATAAAGAACATTCTTTTATCAACTATAAGTTATAGTCTATGTAGGAAAGGCAGATAAATATATGTTTTATGTTCTATCTATTTATCAATCTTTAGGAAAAAAGGTCAGTATGCTGGCAGCCTTGCAAGAGTGACCAGTAAGTGATTTTTTACAATAGTATTACTGTCTGTGTATACATTTTACTCCATTGCTCTCATTATCCTCCTGATACCCAAATGACCCCATATTTAACCTTTGGCAGCCCTTTCCCATCAGCCTCCATACACTGGAAGACTTCTATGATTTGCCTGGTTTCCTTTCCCAACATGGATTGCAGTAGGATGCCCACTGTCTTTCAGAATTCCCTGGTTCTCTGTGAAGATGCTCCAGGTTAGTCTTACACATTTCTTTCTCCAGTCCTGAAAAGGAGCTAATGCATTTTAGTGGGAAATGATAACATTTTGAGTCTGCAGTATTGGGTCTTTTCCAAGGAGCTAGTGCATTCTAGTGGGAAATGACAACATTTGAGTTTGCAATACTGGTGTCAGGTGTTTACTGCCTGTGGTTTATTATTGTTTGAATTTTGTAGTGAATACTGCTGTGAAAGATACTTGAAGAAAAGGTATGTCAAGAGATCATAAATAAAATTGCAATTCAGATTTAACATTAAAGACTTTCTGCGTAACTCTTGATTTTCTATTTGTATCTTATTTCTCCAGTTACCAATAACAATGGCCTAGGTGTAAAATATTATTTGAGCTTTCAAAATAGTGATTTTTTAAATTCTATCATCTCTGTACTCTTATTAGCTGTGATTCTTCAATAAAGAAGAATATTCTTTTATCGACTATTTAGGTGTAGTCCACACATGAAAGACAAGATAAATATATGTTTTATTTTCTATTTATTTATTAATCTTCAGGAAAATAAGTTGGCATGCTGGCAAATTCTAACCTATCTACTCAATATCATTGCTTAGCTTAGCCTACACAAAAGGAGCTCAAAACATTTCCAATCGCCTACAGGTGGGCAAAATCATCTAACACACGGTACCTATTTTATAATAAACTGTTGAATATTTTATCCAATTTATGAAATACTGAACTGAAAGTGAAAAACAATGATTGTCGGTGTTCTTGAAGTACAGTTTCTCCTGAATGTATGATCATTTTGCACCACTATAAAGTCAAAAAATCCAAGTTTGAAACATGGAAAGTCAGAGACCACCTTTATTTTGAAGTCAGGTAGTACTGTGCCTCTAGCTTTTTTCTTTTTGTTCAAGATTTCTTATTCTGAATGCCTTTTCTGATAATAGTTCCATCTGCCCCAGGCATGGGTCAAGCTCAATAACCATGGCCCCTTCCCCATCAAAGTGTTCACTCCTACACTTCTTGCGTCAGTAGTCTTTACCATTCTAAAATAGGGGGTGTTCTTTTTATACCTAAGTGTGTATCATATTCTCTTCCCTTCCCAGTACTTGTAGTTCTGCTACCCAGTGAGTCAGAGATCATATGGCAGTGAGGAGCTGATATGCACTCGATGATCATTCAGAAGCAGTTTGTATTTCCTCTCTGTGACACAGACCTACATGAAGAACTCATGTGCATTGGAATGTCATGCATTTGTTTAGTCAATGAACGGTGCGACTCTACCCTTGCATTTGCAGAACACTTGCAATAATTGACCTAACTATTGATGAAATGATTAACAACTCAAAGTTGTGCTTTTTTTGGAGGCAATGGCTTCAGTTCCCCATTGTCATTTCCCTGACATTATCTTCTCAAGGATTCGCAGAATAGGCCTGTAAAAAATTTGTTCAATAAATTAAGGGCCTCATATCTGCCTACCAAGGGTGGTAAAGCCTTTTTTCTACAAAATGCTTTCTGCTAATGTGTTAACTGCCTGATGTGTTGTTTTTTCAGGAGTTTTAATTTGTTTAGTTTAATTTTAGAAACGCACTCAAAGGTGAGGCTTATTTTGTGCCTATACAACATGGGAGGGTGCCGATAGACAGATACTGTGTTACCTGTTATCACAGTTGTGATCTATAAGCATAGTAGCTTTCCTCCGTGGTCTTGCAGGAAGATAGATTACTGGTGCCATGTGGGTAGTTCCCATTAGACTGATGAAATTTTTTCCAAAGACATTCTGTCCCTGCTGAATGAGGATGAATAGTTTGCCCATTTTAGGAAGTTGGGCAGATCCCAGGGATGCTGCAAAAGTGGACTTGACCTTAAGTGAATTAAAAAAAAAATCTCAGATTCCAAGAGAATATAAAATTAAAATTGTGACAAATGAAATATTGCAGATATCCCTCACAGCATATAGAAATCAGTGCATTGGTTCTTAGGTGCCCTTATCAAGTAACTGGTGATATAAGAGAGCAGGATTGCAAAGTATATATACGTGTGTGTGTGTGTGTGATGAACTGTGGACCCATTCACACAATTTTTCATCTTTTGGAATGATTTTGTTTATGAACTTGCTGAAAATGATTATCCTTAGGCAACTAACACAGCTCAGAAACCAAGTCTAAGAATAGCATTTTACAAAGTTCTCATGTTTCATAAGTCAAAGGTCCTTAAAAAGTAGGCTAATAAATTAGCTTCCCATATACTCTCTTTCAATAATATCTGGCAGGAAGTCTTTAGGCAATCACCAGTCTATAAATAATATTCCTTTTTTACTATGTTTTAAAACTTATTTGTATCTTTAAATAATTCACAGATAACAATCAGTTTTATTAGAAAGTAATGATACCTGGCAGAGGGTAGAATAGTGTTTACTGTTCTTCTTCTGGTTTGAAATAGATAAAAACGTTCAAAGAGTCAAAGCTGGAATATAGGTAAAGAGATAGAAATAGATTTGTATTTCTAATATTAACTGGGAGTGTTTTATAAAATACACAGTTTGCTGCTAGATCTTGATACACAAATCCTAAATAGCCAACAGGTCTGCACCGTGATCAAGGACAAGTCATGTTACTTCTCTCAAAGTCTTCTAGCAATTGGCTTCTGCACATCCGTTATTTCTCACACAAACAACACGGGAAGAGTTTGTCTTTTTATCTCCTAGTCATAAATGTGACTTAAAACAGTGGCAATCAAAGAAAGGAGTTGATCTATAAACACTGGAGGTAGAATTCACTTGGAAACACAAATGGAGTTATAGAAGAAACATCTGAGTGTGGGAAAGTTGAAACCTCCATTGTTCAAGAGATTCTAGATATACAACCAGACAATCTTAATGAAGAGGAACTCATCAAAATAAATGAAGAAAATGGTGGCAGGAAAAAATGATAACATTATCCGGTGCCTGCAAACATGGAACGTTAAAAATCAATGTTTAAAAAAGGAACTCAAAGATATTTTCATGACATTGAAAACACAAAAGATAAAATGTTAGAAGCTGGTCTAAACTTAGGAGTATTCCTTTTCCCTCTCTCTGTAAACATTATTTTTCTAAAATTTTTGAAAGAAATTTGCATATGTTACACTACATTTCTCCTAAATATTTCAGTGTGTATTTTCCAAGGACAAGGATGGTTTCTCATAAAATGACACTGCAGGTGTCAAATTCAGCAAATTTAATGTTGATACAACAGTATTCTCTTATTTGCAGTTTAAATTTCAACTTTGCTTCTTAGCTAAATAATGCATGTCATCATGGCTTTGCTTTTCTTGATTTAGTGTCTAATCCAGAATCACGCGTTACATTTAATTGTTGTTGTATATGTATGTCTTTCCTTAGCTTTCTTTTATCTGGACCAGTTCCTCTGTTTTTCTCCAAGGAGTAGAGATTGGTAATTTTGTAGAACATTGTCCAGATTCTACTTGTGTGAACTATCTTCGTGATTGTATTCAGGTTATGCCTTTAGAGAGAAATGCTACATAAATTACGTCGTGCTCTGGGGGCACAGCCTCTGATTGCTTATAATGTTGTATTATTACATTATTCCTGATATGGTGGTCACTTCTTGCTCTCCTCTGTAAAATTCCTGTTCTTCCTTTGTGTTTAATGAGCACACTGGTGGGAGGCTTCTTTGACTGTGTAAACGTCCTCTTTCTCATCATGTTTCCACCCAGAAGTTTTAACATTCTTTTATCGTTGTCTTGACAACACCAAAATGAAGTATATTTCAAAAAATAACTACTCTGGCTCTTCAGTATTTACTCAAAAGAGCAGAAAATTTATGTCCACACAAAACCTGCTCACATGGATGTTTATAACAGCTTTATTCATAATTACCAAAAACTTGGAAGCAACTTGTACTTCAGTGGGTGAATGAATAAACTGTGATCCATCCAGACAGTGGGATATGATTCTGTGGTAAGAAGAAATGCATTATCCAGCCATAAAAAAACATGCAGGAATCTTTGATGCATATTAGAAAGTGACAGAAGCTAATCTGAAAAGCTTGCATAGTGTTCTGATTCTAACTGGGTTATAAGGGTGGAACTCTGGAGACAGGGAAAAGATCAGTGGTTGCCCAAGATTAGCAGGGAGGGAGGAAGAAAGAGATGGAGCACAGAAAGCTCTCAGAGCAGTGGAACTACTCTGGCTGGACACTGTTAACAGTGGTTTCATGCCATTATGCATTTGTCTAAATGGAATCTACGACATAGCATATAGAACACCAAGAGTGAACCCAAGTGTAGACTATGGATTTTGGGTGGTTATTGTGTATTCTTGGAGATTCATCATTTGTGAAGAAATTGGCCACTCTGGTGAGGGCTGTTGATAATGACAGAAGCTGGGCCTGTGCTGGAGTGGGAGGTGGGTGGGGGATATGCAGGGAATCTCTGACCCCTCCACTCAATTTTACTGTGAACCTAAAACTGCTGTAAAATATATGGTCTTTATTTTCACATTATGAGGTTGACCCTAGATCTCAGCCATCTGATCGGATATCAGCAAATATAGCTGTTTGTGTCCATGACTTATTTTATTCTCCAAGACTGATAATTCCTACTGGTGTTCAGGGTGTCAGCAGATGTGATCCTTTTCCTCCGCGTGTCACACTCACGTCAATGTCCTTATTTAGTTATCCCTGGAGTATGAATATCCCCCCCCCACTTTAATTCTGAGAATGTTGCATGGAGCTTAAGAGCATTGAAGGTGTTTTATTTCTGCCATCAACTTCCAGTTTGGTTGAAATTTTTTAATTTGTGTAGATATTAAAAAGCAGGGAGCTCTTTAATGCATTTCTTTGTTTATTGAAACTGCAGATGTATTGTTCTTTTTGTTTAGCTTAACCGAGATGGATTCAATAGGGAGTATTTTGGATAAAAATTAGATAAACAATGGCAGTTTGCAAGGAAACAGTTTATGTTTGAGAATATAACATGCATGTTTGAAGCCGTGGGAAAAAGTGCTAACACACTTAACTGCAGTCAGGGGCTTGT
The DNA here is from genome assembly GCA_963574575.1 of Galagoides demidoff. Lineage (NCBI taxonomy): Eukaryota > Metazoa > Chordata > Mammalia > Primates > Galagidae > Galagoides > Galagoides demidoff. The sequence goes on from CAUYQV010185313.1 coordinate 29,483, forward strand.
GGTGTACTGGGAAGCAAAGGCGTAGAAACTGCAACAAAGCAATTGAATCAGTGAGATTTTAGGACACAAAGTGGAGGCAGCAATATTGCCTAGAGATTTATTGCAGTAATTCAGACATGATCTGAGAGAAAGGGACAGAGGGCAGAGATAAGGAGGAGGTAGATTGTGAAGACCTCTGTGACTATTTGTATTTGGGGAAACTGGAGACAAGACAGAAGAATAAAGAATGATCCTCCGGGATGCACTTGGGCGACTGGGTGAGCGGTAGAGTAGACGCGGGAAGAGCAGGACTGTAGTCGTAGAGGGCATTGGAGACATCTAGAAAAATTTTAAATTAACTTGATTAAAGTTTCTTTGTTGCAGGTCAGAAATTTGTGCTGTATTTGGGATGAGTACAATTTTTAATTGAATTAAATGAGCATTCTTGGCCGCTGAGGCGAGAGGAAATGACAGAGCCTGCCTTCTGCTTTCAGCACTTTTCTGTGCTTAAAGCTGAAAACCAAGGGGCAAAGAATTGCTCATAATTGAGGTGAGGATACCCTGGCCTCACTGACCCTAACTTTGCAGCCATAAGGAAATTGATTTGGAAGTTCTTTTTGAAAATGCTGATTTGCAATGCAGAGCTAATAAAGAGGGACTAAATTGTCCCCATGTGTTCTATAGAATAGCCATCTACAACCCCAGAATTCTCCCTAATTGTGTACACTTGGAAGATAGTCAGTGCTATTTTTATCCATTGATGCATTTCCCCTCTTCATTGTGATTCATCGTGTGCTTTCCTTGGAGCAAATATAATTTGAGATTGAAATAGCCCCACTGGGAATGCTCGCATTAAGCATGAGCTATTTTTTGATACCAACTATCTGTTATAACTTAAGTAGAGTAACAGTTTTATGAGCTCTATAGGCTTAGGGAAGCAGAGGACTCAGCAGGACATGCACAGGTAGACAGGTCTTCTGTTTTAATATGGCTGGATGCAGCTTCCAGAAGCAGGTTCTTCTATGTGTCTACATTGGCTGCAAACAAAACCATTAATTCATTGTTGACTAAGCATGCCATATGCATTGCAAGATGTCCCTCCCATGTCTGCTTTTTAAAGTAATATTATGAAGACCCCAACTTAAACACAGTTTACTCTTTGAAACAGTCTTTGTGACATCAGAGTGATGTCACTATGCGCTTAATTAAAAGAATATTTATTATTTCCCCCTCTCATTTGGTCTTTGGCAAAGGCTACCAAGTATTGGTATAACTCCTTAAAAATGTGTTATACATGTTTCATTTTTTTCTATAATGTGATTTTAATTCATCACTAGAAACTTCAGAATTTCACTACCCTGAGAGATTACTTAAGTGCTTAACATGTAGCATGTACTTGATACAATTCTTTCATGGGTATGGCTATTGACAATAAGGTAGATGAATTTCTAACTGCAATAGCAATTAGAAATATGGGTTTGGAGGAAGGGATTGCACGTTAGGATAGTTGACGAGGGTGTTTGTCATTTTTGTTACTCAGCTCTTGATGGTATTTAATAAATTGGTATATGCTACTTACATGAAATAATTAAAAAAAAGACAAAATCATTAATCTCCTTTGAATATAAAGTAAACACATGCCAAAGCTTCTATTTTATGAACGAGTGAATCAGGATGCAACCTCCAGTATGAGCATTCAAAGAACCACATATCACTGGCAAGAAGAATGTTGAAATCCATTTATGATGGATGCAAAACTAGTTTGCTAACAGGACAATAATCAATTGCATTCTATAAGGTGCAATTCATTTGTGTGTGTGTGTGTGTGCATTTTACACATACATATTTGTCTTATGTGCTTTCTACACCTTATCGTCACAAAATAAAGACAATGAAAGATTAATATACTTTGGAAGAGTTCATTAGACAGGGCACTTTGTAATCTTTTCTGCCAATTTCAAGGGCTTTGAAACTTTGAAACTTCAAAGAAAAATAAATGGAAAAAAAGATTTTACAGTATCAACCCATTTAAAGATATTTAGGAATAATAAATAATAGTACCTGGGGGGACAGGTGCCCTTCCACATGTGACTTGGCACAGAGCCAGTGCCTGCAGTCACTGCAGGTGAGTCAGGTCCCAGGCCCTTCTGCTGGCTTTGCCCAGGGAAGCACACGGCCTCCCTCCCAGCATCCCACGCCTTCCCGTTCTAAGGCCTTTTTATGGGGGCCTTTGACAGAGGCTTTTCTTTTCCTTGGGGAAGAAATGGTCCAGTAAGTGAGCCAGCACTTTGTTGTTTGACCTCTGGCTTATGCTACAGCAGTCAGTAAATAAAAGCTTGGCTGTTCCTTTCATTTTGGCGTGTCGTCTCAATCGACTGCTCCAGCACTTGGCCTGTCAGTTCCCAGTTCAGCTCAACTCTGGACAGACCCCTGAACCTCACTCTATATAAAGGTAAATTTGAGAACGCACAAGATTTAAATAAAGACAATGGGAAACACTTAACTTACAGAATAAACAATAAAAATTTTATAAAAAGCCTTTTCGGAAAACCCCATCTTCCTGTCCTCATCCTCATTCATTTTCTCACCATCCTGACACAATTATCTCCAGCTCCCAATTATTAAACTCATTTTTTCCTGTTGCTTTGTTTCAGAATGCAATTTTAATTCATATCTGTTTAAAGAGCAACATTAAAGTGGCTCTTCAACCAAGCTATAAAAATTGGCTTCAACTGATTTTAATTCAAATTAAAAACCATTTAGACATTATAAACATTCATTAGTCCTCTCCCCTCGCCCACCACAAAAATCCTGACATCAGCTAAGACCCTAGGGCTCAACTCAGCATCCTTGGAGGCCCTCTTCTAACTCACCTAAACAGATCAGGGTGCACAAGTGAGAAAGTTCCTTTACTTCCAAAGCTTGTATTGTGAAGGTCTCCATTAGACCTTTACAGATAAGATCAGCTCCTCTTCTAAGCACTCATCATTTAGAGGGGTGTGATGAAACGATATAAAAAGCTAATTTGGGGGAAGAAGCCTCCATACCTACAGTCCAGCTCAGCCTGACCCAACTCCTTCATATCAATTACCCCCCAAATAAACTGTCTGTTCGTAGCTGAAATCATTTTAGACTTTCCCTGCTTGGAAGATGGAGAAATACTTAAAGTCTTGGCTTGATAAAAACTGAAAATGGTCCAAAACATGTAAAATTAACAAGACAGAGAATGTCATTAAGTTTTCATCCCTTTAAGAATACACTATTTCTTGGAAAATACCATAGCACAATGAATCCTCCCGAAAGCTCCTATTTAGCTTTATTTGCATCAGAGTAATTTGGCGCTTTGCTGTAGAAATAAATAAACCCTTAATGCTAGGGATTTAGCACAATAAAAGTGATGAGGCTTCTCAGTAATTTGGAAAGTGGTGTTTTGATGAGGGAATGTAAAAGCACAAAACAAAAAACAGGACAAAAAGAACTGTACGTAAACTGCGCACTCTAGTTGGTAAGGTTATTATTCATAGAGGTGGGGCAGTGAGTATAGCTAGCAACTCTGGACTTGCTTTACGTGTATACGGGGAATGCATAAAAGCAAATGGCGAAAATTCAGTGCCAGGTTTCCCACAGCTGGAGAGAGAAATCTCAGACAAGCGACAAAAGGCGAGAATGATTTCTGTGCTGATTTCTGTGGAATTATAGTGGGAGATTAATGTCGACTCACGTGTGGCTTAATGCACGTGTGTGTATACCTATGGACTGGCATGAATGTAGAGATGGAGATGTGTGTAGGAAAGAATGAGTATGCACACATATTTTCTAACTCAGTCTGTAGAGTCTGAAAGCAGTGACATCAAAGCAGCATCAAGCACACCTGGCCCCAGATCTTGACCTCTAAACAGCATTCCCGATGGAAAGAGCTAGACTCATTCAAGAAATGGTAGATACCAGGGCTGGAGCAGAGAAAAAATGCCAGAGCCTCTGGTGATGCCAAAAAAGCAAGGATGTGCTCAAAAACCAAATGGATATGCCAAAGGGACATGGGACGCAGCCTGAAAAACTTTCAATTATAAAGCTGGAGCAATTTTGAACAACAAAAATGGATAATGTGATGTTAGGTTACCCCTCAAAGTACAAAATAAACACACATTCCATGCTGATATAAGTAAATGATTGCATAAATAAGTACATGGGGAGAAGCAAATCTTCCTCATAGGATAATTTTAAATACTATAAATTAGATCTTTCCCAAATCAGGAGTTGGAATGTACCCATAACCTACCTTCTAACCCCTTTGAGGGTGGGATGGACTTAATGACTGAATATGGAGAGGGAAACAATGGTAACTTTATACTAGAGCGGGTTAACTCAGTGATCAAGGTCATCATCACTGGTTCGTCATGTTGATGGTCAAGGGGAGCCCTCTGAGGGTGACTGCAGTGATATTCAGCAGTGAGGTATGTAGAACTTTTTCTAGGATGGGTTTGTGAACTTTGTTGTCCGACCCTTGTATAATGTCGTATGTGAGAGTATCTATTCCATCACTGATAGTGAGGAGAAAGTTAGAAAAGTTATGCTTTTTAAAAGTCATTCATAGCTACTGATTTTTCTATTGTGTTTCACTTTCAGGGTGATGTTTCATCAAATTCTAAGGCTCTCAACTTTGCCGATGATTAAAATTATCTATATTATTTTTGTTTACTTGTCTGCATCCTGCTTCTTATTCATGTGCTTTTTAGTATTTTTTTAATTTTTTTTTTTTTTTTTTTAGTCAATCTCAGTATGTCATGCTGGGTAGAGTGCTGTGGTGACACAGCTCACAGCAGCCTTCAACACTTGAGCTTAAGTGATTCTCTTGCCTCAGCCTCCCAAGTAGCTGGGACTACAGGTGTCCGCCAAAATGCCTGGCTATTTTTTTGTTGCAGTTGTCATTGTTGTTTAGCATGCCCAGGAGACGTTCAAACCCGCCTGCCTCAGTGTATGTGACCGGTGCTGTAACCACTAAGCTACAGGCACTGAGCCTAGTTGTTTTTTTTTTTTTTTAATATTCCTGTTGCTATTTTTTGCATATATCCTACTGTTCTTATTTGATATTGTTTTCTGTCTTGCTTTCGTATGATTTTATTTAAAAAATTGCCTTTCTAACATCACTTTAGCTATTTCTCACAACTTCTGAAATATAATTGTTTAATTCTCAAGCAGTTCCTTGTACTTTGTAATTTTTTAATGGCAAAATTATATTTTTGTGGTTTCATTATTTGTTTATTTTCCTCCAAATTTTGATATATATATATGTATATGCTATTTTTTGTTATTGATTTTTGAATTCTTTGAGAACATATATATTATTACTTTTGATATTTGTAAAGGTTTGCTCTGTAGCCGGTTAACATGGTTAATTAATGTGATAGTCTATATATACTTAAAAATAATAGGTATGTTCTTGGGGGACTATAAATTTCCCTGTGTATAAATATTATGAAGTATATTAAATGTGTTTATAGTATTATTGAAATACTATACATATTTGAATGTTTGAGTAAAATTATTATTCAAATATTATGTGATTTGTTTATATTTTAGCTAGACACATTTTTTGAATAAGTTATCTTGAAATATATAATTGTCTTTTCATATATATGTTTTACTATAACATTATCAGTTATTCTTTTTAAATATTTGGAGGCTTATTATGAGGCTATATATAAAAAACACATGTTGGGTGGCACCTATGGCTCAAGGAGTAGGGCACTAGCCCCATATACTGGAGGTGGTGGGTTCAAACCTGGTCCCGGCCAAAAACAACAACAACAAAATAAAACCAAAAAGCCCCAAAACCACACATGTTATTTCAGAAAGCTTGGCTAAGATTGCCAAGATAATGATGTAATTTCTTGTTCTATGTAGAAGTTACTTGAAAAAGAACTTCTTACCAGGTCTGGTGACTTGCACCTGTAATCCTACCACTCTGTGAAGCCAATGAATATGGATCTCTTGATCTTAGGAGCTGGAGATGAACCTGAGCAAGAGTGAGACCCCATCTCTAGTAAAAATAGAAAACCTAACCAGTTGTTATGGTGGGTGCCTATAGTCCCAACCACTTAGGAGTCTGAGGCAAGAGGATTGCTTGAACCCAAGAGTTTCAGATTGCTGTGAGCTATGACACCCTGGGTAGAGTGCTCACTCAAAAACTGAAAAAAGTAAATTTTACAAAAGAAAAATAACTTTAACTTTGTATCAAATAATTTTTTTTAAAAAAATATAAACTGTAGTATATCAAAAGAGTTACTGGGACACTCTTTCAATTCCTAAGGCATAAAATTATTTTGTTGTCAATATTATTTTTAATTGATCCATCGTAATCAGCACTACTGTATCTATGATATTGCACATATAGAAGACTAAATAAAGATTTAGAAAAAAATGGGTTAAAAATCCAGCTCTAGTGGGGTGGTGCCTATGGCTCAGTGGGTAGGGCGCCGGCCTCCTTATACAGAGGGTGGTGGGTTCAAACCCAGCCCTGGCCAAATTGCAACAAAAAAACAGTTGGGCATTGTGGTGGGTGCCTGCAGACTCAGCTACTCAGAGGCTGAGGCAAGAGAATCGCCTAAGCCTGGAGTTGGAGGTTGCTGTGAGCTGTGTGATGCCATGGCACTCTACCCAGGGTGACAAAGTGAGACTGTCTCTACAAAGAAAGAAAAATCCTGCTCTAGTGTTACATAATCTCACCTTCTGGGGAAAATGCCTTTATAAAGTGAAATATTAATTTTTATATGTAACAGTTTGGATAATTTATTCCCAACCTGATATATCTTACAGTTAAAATTTAGTATTATAAATATATAATAATGAATATTTATAATTGTGTGTGTGGAAAGATAAGGTAAGCAAGATAAATAATTGAGAATTCCATTATATTATGAGAAGTTAATGTATACACGTGTTAGGATTCTTTCCAAACTGCAAACATATAGCTATGCAATTATTACTTGTTGGTTTAATCCCAGATATATAGATCATTATGAACATTTTGAGATAAACAAGCATCCAGAAACAAAATCCATATAGACAGAAACAAATGAAATCCTCCCAGTAACACCTCAAAGCCAAGCAAGTTAAAATTTTGTACAGGTGGATCGGAAAGGACACGGATGACCTTGTTTCTCGGACATGAAATAATGGGCCATAACACAGCCTATCTCAAAACTTTCAGAGTGACCTGGGTAATACCATTAAAAGTCTATAGTAAGGGTTCATGGGGAAGGCCACAGGACTGATTCAAGAAAAGTTTGTACGGTAAACTTTTGCTGTTACTTTTCAGTGTATTTTTTAAAAACTGAGTGTTCTAAGCTCTATGTTCCAGACAATATTTTGGTCCTGGTACACAATGTTCCCTTTTGGCTAAGAATCTTAAATGCTTCAATATCTCCCTCAAATGAAGGAACTCAGAGAAAGAATACAGAAAGAACAATCAATAATTTGTCACTCAATTACTTAACCTTGTCACACTCCATAAACGTATTTTTGGGTGAGTTTAGAAACTCACACTTTTCATTCCGGTACATTTTCTCACAGTCCTTTTCTTTGCGTTCCAACTGAACTGTATTTATTATACAATTCAAGTGAACTGAGCTGCCACAATTTCTACCAAGCTGTCTATAACTATAAGAAGCAAAACTAATCCAAACAGGTGGTCAATAGCCATCTCTTATGGAAGAATCAACACAGGAGCCCCTCAAGGCCTTAATTATTAAATAAGTCGCAATGGTCCATTTTTGGCAACTTGTATCAAAATTAATCACTTTGTAACATGATTTTTTTTTTTTACAACATATGAATAAATACGTCCTACCTGCCTTAATGTGGATTCTGTGCCTACTCTCTAGAAAAGAGAGAGCAAGGCGGAAATATTGACCCATAAAAAGCAACCACAATAATATTGACACATAAAATGCAACTACAATAATACATGTAGAGTTGATTCTTGTTAGTCATGATACTTGTGTGCTATGAAATCACTGAACAGTGAATTACTAAATCTTGAACCATTGCTCCAAGGGATCAAGTTCCTTTTACCCTCTGGTTTCTGTCAATGAATAAATATATAACCTTGTTTATTATTTTTTTGCCAACCAAGAAATCTGTAACCTTGTTTTATGTATGTTTCTGTTTAGAAGCACCTTGTTTAACATTTTGGATTCATTAATATCAGGCTCACAGCAAGTAGCACTGTGACTCATGCCTGAGCAATGCTTATATAAGGCACATTAGGCTGTAAGATCTTCTTTCACTAGACATGTTAGCACTACATTCGGGGGCCATTTTAAACAATAACAGCACCCAAATGGTACCAAAAATCCAAAAACATGACATTAAGTAGAGGGCAAAAAATAACACTTGTTTGCAGTATGAAAGCTGGACCAGAGAAAGAGGGGCATTACCTTGGTCAACCTCAGCAGGGAAACTGCCCTTTTGGGTGATTCACATTTTTCACTGTTTTGCACACGTCTGCAAATCACTCTGAAGTCAGAGCAAGTATTGAATTTGGGATTACAAATAAATTTTACCTAGTAGATGAATCCCCAAATATAGAGTCCACAAATGATGAGAATTGACTAAATCTGGGAGAGTAACTGGGATGATGAGAGATTTCCTGAGTGAATCAGAAGTTCAACTGCAAGTAATACCTATCTGGTTTAGTCTTATAAAGTAGCCTCAAGTTCAGATGTTCAGAAAGGTGGATCTGTGTGAGTTGATAGCCTTAGCCTTTGTATCTTAGGTTACTTACTTCTTTTCTAGGTAGCCAAGAGCAATCTTAAGAAGCTCTTCATCTGGAGTCAGGATAAGGTGGGGTGGAGTGGACTCCACCTTATGTAATGAGCATGTAGTATCTTTGTCACTAAAAGACAAAGATGATGGGTGGTTTTGATGGGTGATATCAAATGGTGGAGGAGAAATAATGGATAACAACGAATTTTACTCAGGAAGGATGGTTATTGAATAGCATAATTTGGATTGCCATAGGGGGACTTATGACCAATATAATTTTTCATTCCCTCCCTCCCTCCCTTCCTTCCTTCTTCTCTTTTACCTTTCTTGCCCTCTCTCTCCTTCCCTCTCTCCCTTCCTTCTTCTCTCTATCCCTCTTTTTTCCTCTCTTCCTTCTTCTTTTCCTCCCTCCCTTCCTTCCCTGGGTTTTTTTTTTTTTCTTTTTTTATGTTTTCTTTTTTTGTTTGTTTTCTGAGCATTCTTTTTGTCCACTATAAGGCAGAAACATCTCTGTAGCAAGCTTGGATTCATGTCTTCTGAGACACTAACTTACTGACTATTCATCTCATCTACATAATGACAAAGGATTGCTGGACAAGGGATTTTCAGAGCACAGTCAGTTCTGCTCTAAGATGACATAATGCAATGTCACAACTACCACATGGTGTAAACTTACACAACAGAAACCACAAGGCTTATAAGAAAAATGGGGCTGTGAGCCTAATACTCCAAACGAATTAAAACACAAGCACACTTCTACACATGTGAAAGGGCTAAGGAACACATAAATAGTGCAATAAATATGACACTTTGCCTTGGGAAAGAAGTCTTAAGTTCCCTTGTGGAAGTAGGCATGGAAAGTTTTAGATTTTAATTCCCTGTGAAGTGTTGGAAGGCCAGGTTTCCCTGAAATTGGGTGGAAAGTTGTACCCCCTGGTAGGAGTGGGTGTGGCTCTGGCAGTGTGCTGAGGTGGCTGAAGGATGTCAGAGGTGAGTGTGTTTGCCTGCATGGCTCAGTGGGGCTGGGCTCAGTTTTCTGCACTCACCTGGTGATTATCATGGATGAAATCTGGCAGAAGCAAAAAATCTGGTTTGTCCTCTAATTGTTTCTTAATATATTGATCAGTTTGGACCAACTTCAGGTTTTCAGCATCACTGCTGTGACTGTATGTTAATGAACTATGATGGCACTTGGTTTGGGATGGATGTCTATATTCTCCCAGAGATGTTCACTGGCAAAAACTGTGCCAGTCGACATTTGAATCTTATTTGAGGCCCACCGTCCATCTCCTGAACTGATGTTTTGGGATCTTGCTGCCACTGATATATGTATCTACTCAGTAATCTGCTTTTTTCTTTCTGTTTCTTCTCACTGTGGCTTGCCATATTCTGGAAGCACTGATGAAGGCTATGGGACCACACCACTGAGCCATAAACCGGGAAAAGGCACAGGTGCCGTGGGCATCGCTCAGCCTGTATGTAAGCAATTCACCCAACCTGTGTCCTCACTCTGCCTCCAAGGCAGCAGGGCTTTCCCAATACAGCATCAGTGGACTGTGCGGGCCTGAATTTTGGCCTGGGCTCAACATATTTCATCAACACTGTGATTGCCCTGGACGCACGCCAATACAATATTAGAACATCAAGAAACAGAAGCACGCTTTCAGCATTACACCAAAATGAAAACAAAAAAAATCATTCAAAGGAGGAGTCCGTTTCAGAATTACATTTTTATCTAAAATACCTTTCCTTCCCCTTGACCCGAATTCATCCACTCAGTGAGGCTTCATTGTTCTTGCCAGGCAATTCCACTCTCACTGTTTTTACACATCTCACTTCAACAGATCTAAATTCACAGCTCGGCCATGCTCCCTTCACAGCACTGGCCTCCTCACAACACACGCTGACCGTGCTAGTTTCACAGGTTACTCGCAGGTTATGGGAGGAGGCACAGCTGTCCACATCAGCATCCCAGCCTTAGCTCAGTTTAGGGCTGGGCTGTCAGAACCTTCCTCTCCACAGTGTCCCTGGGTTGATAAGAAGTAATTTTTGTTTTTAGTTCTGTTCCCTTTAATAATGAATTCTACTCAACTGACTTGTTGACATAGGAATAAATAATAAACACACAGTCTATTCATTTATAAGGCATTCTAAAAAGTCAGTGTGCCAAAGGCTTGTTAAGCCTATAAATAAATAATTTTGCCAATGAGGAACTCATTATTTGTTGAGGTAGCTCATTTAGCCTTTAGAGAACTGTTCAGTTAACTTCCTAATATGGGGCTAAAAAAAAATCTATCCAGGGTGCTCAATGGGCAGTTCTAAGACCCCCAAGATGACTCAAATTCTTGTCTTTGAGAAAACCTCTGAAATACACCAGAAGGCTAATTTTCCCACCAATGCTGAGCTACTTGGTTTCTAGGTCTTGGTTTACTTCCTCAAACTGATTCTTTAAAGACACAGAAATGAATTCTTTCAAGGGCCAATTTTTGAATATTGAAATTTATCTATTTCTCTTTTAGATAACAGTCCATTGCATCTGAACGTTGTTTTTCTCTTATGTTTTGTTGTTTTATTTTTCATGATACTTAGCACAGTATCAAGCAAAAAGGAGGTATTTTAAGTCTTCATTGTGCTAAATTTTCTATCAGATGGTGTTTGGAATTAGCCTCACAGAAGTCTTTACTTTTTGATATCAATATCTATGAAAGGTTTGAAAAAATATACAATTTTTAGAAATTTCCCATTCCTTGCTTTTGGGTAAATTTTATTATTCTCTATGCCTATAAGCAATTTCTCTTAAAATTTTCTTCTCCATCTTTATCTCCCTACCACATGTGTAAACTTAAATGCCTATTGAATGTTAAAATTGGTAAAATTATTTAATAGCTGTCAAAATGTTGTCCTTTGATTATGTAGGCGATGAAGATATCCCAATGATTCTGCAACCTGAAAAGAAGAAGCTACAAATATACATAACCCGCGCCCCCCGCCCCCATACCTGTATTTAGCTCCAGGTCAGAATTCTAACATCCATGTTCATCTAGAATATAATCCAGGTCAGTGACCAACCAATAGATTCTCACCAAAGTCAACTTTAATTTCTAATAATCTTTGCTTTGAGGTAATTTCCCACCCCTAATTATTTGTTGTCTGAAAATATAGAAAGAAATGGAATGGTCATCATAAAGAGATTGAGAAATTTTCTCCAGATTTATCAATACCAGTGATGAAGTAAGGCTAGCTTCTTTTACAAAATCTTTCATTTGCTTCTGGTGGGGAATTATTCACAAGACTAGAATTTCAGGTGGATCTGTTAAAGTTGCTTGTATTAGATTAAAGCATAATAAGACTAAATGAGACAACACAAGGTACGTTTTATAAGTGTAGTGTGTTATAAATGCGAAATGTTACAAATAAATAAAAAGTTAAGGATGAAATTGCATGTATTCTAGACTTTTCTCTATTCTACTTGTCTTGGGTTCTACAACATTTAAAAGATCACTGTAACTTCTTCAACGTGGGAGTGGGGAACAGGTGGATTTCACTACAAAAAAAACCATTTCATGAGTTCTGAAATTTTTTTCCAATATTTCTCATAGAGATGGTAATTAACTCTTAAACTACAAGCTTGCAATCAGTTTTCCCAGCAGCCTGTTTTGTGATTACATTGTCTGGATGACATCAGCATTCCAAGCTCATTGCCATGCTTGTGGGGCAGGTACGGGCTTGAACTCTCTCTAGATGTCAAAATGGATTGAAAAGGAGTTCATGGAGAAAGTTGAAGAAAATAACTTTGCTAAAATCATTGTCAAGAGGAAAAGGCTTTAGAAATTTGCCAAAAAGATATACTCATTACCTGTGGTTAAGGTCAAGAGGAAAGGCTTTAGCAGTTTCCCGAAAAGATATCCTCATTGCGGTGAAAACAAAACAGAACTAATGCTCCTATCTTCTGAGTACTTCCAGTTACGTGAAATCTTAGTAGCAGATGTTGATCATATATTGGGTAAGAATTAAAGCCACAAATGCCTTGATGTTAAGAGCTTTATTATTGTTTCTTTTATGTTTTTATTGTTCTAATATATGTTGCTGCATTATTAATCATTTGGTCTAGAATGTCAAACAGAAGGGGCACACTTATTATTTCATGTCCGCAGACTCCCTCTGCTATAATGTAAAATTAGTCATTCACCACCAATAATTGCTGCAACACAGAAAGAAAAAAGAAGAAACTAGAAACGAATTCTTCACCTCTTATTTAAGTTAGACATTTTGCTCTTGCGTCAGCAGCTCCCTGATGCCTTCAAATGTGATTTTCCCCCCCATTTTTATGGCTTTTCCATAAAGTTTGTCAGAGTTTTGGCCTTAAAAGCTCCCTCTACCAGCTTGGCGTCCATAGCTCAGTGGTTAGGGCGCCAGCCACATACACCAAGACTGACAGGTTCAAACCCAGCCTGGGCCTGCCAAACAATGACAACTATAACAACAACAAAAAGTAGCCGGGCGTTGTGGCATTCTGGTCCCAGCTACTTGGGAGGCTGAGGCAAGAGAATCACATAAGTCCAAGAGTTTGAGGTTGCTGTGAGCTGTGACTCCATGGCACTCTAGCGAGGGCAACATATTAAGACTCTGTCTACCGAGGGCAACATATTAAGACTATCTAAAAAAAAAAAAAAACCTGCCTCTACCTACCATAAAACGTGTTTTGTATTTCTCATAATATTTTATACTTTAATTTCACTGAAAACTAGTTATGATGAGCATATGTTCATCAATATGTTTATTGACTTTATTGTTTATGAACAATACAAATAGTTCCACTTTAAAAAATATTATCCCTCGTATTAATTGATATGTGGTTCTTTATACATTCTACATATATTGATTTCAGGAGTTTCAAATTTCTTCTCTCACCCTGCTACTTACATTTTTAATTCTTTAAATTTTTCCCTTGAATAAGAACATTAGTAATTCTAATATAGTCCAGTTCATCAATCTTTTCCCATAGAGTTAGTGTTTTATATACTGTTTGAAAATTCCCTATCTTAAAAACATAAAGATATTCTTGAAAGCTTTAACTTAGAAGATTTTTTTTTATTTTTAAGCATTTTGCTACAATAAGTCAATGTTCTTTTTTCAAAATATGAAAATCTCTAGTAATTAGATTTTGCCATATAAGTAAGCAGCTAAAAATGTAAGTTTTTAATTTTAGATTAATATGAATGTACAAATATTCAGTTTATATTGTTTGCATTTGTTAGATAAAGTCCAAGTTGTAGTTGAGCCCTTTACCCAGGAGATGTGCCATCTACCCTCACATTGTGCCCACCAGGTGAGAACTTACCAAGCCCTCCTCCTCTTTCTTCCTTTCCTTTACCCCCTTTCCCATCCCACTGGAATTTAATTGTGTTTTTCTCTTGTATGGGCATGTAGTTGCTCATCTACTGGTTTCATATTAGCATTGAGCACATCGGATACTTGCTTTTCCATTCTTGTGATACTTTACTTAGAAGAATGTGTTTCAACTCCATCCAGGTTAGTATAAAAGATGTAGAGTCTTATGACTGAATAGCATTTCCTGGTATACATGTACCACAGTCTATTAATTCATTCATGGGTTGATGGGCACTTGGGTTGATTCTACATCTTTGCAATTGTGAAATGAGCTGCAATAAAAATTCTAGCGCAAATGTCCTTATGATAAAACAATTTTTTTACTTCTCGGGAGATACCTAGTAACAGGATTGCAGGGTCAAATGGAAGGTCTACTTTTAGCTCTAAGAGAATTCTCCATACCTTTTGCCACAGAGCTGTATCAATTTGCAGTCTCACCAACTGTAAAAGTGTTCATTTTTATCCAGGTCTACACCAACATCTGTAGCTTTGGGACTTCGTGATGTGGGCTGTTAAAGTGAGGTTAGGTACTATCTCAAGGTGGTTTTGATTTGCATGTCTCTGATGATTAGGGGTGATGAACATATTTCATGTGTTTATTTGTCATTCATCTATCTTTGAGTTTCTTGCCCCATTATTAACAGAGTTGTATTCTCTTTTCTTCTTGATTAGATTGGATTCTCAGTAGATCCTAATTATCAGCCTTTAAATTCATAGCATGCAAATATATTCTCTCATTCTTAAGTCTGTTTCCTTTAGTTGCTTTGCTCTTAGATATTCAGAAGCTTTTTAGCTTGATCATGTCCAATTTATTCATTTTCGGTGTTGTTGCAATTATCAGTTGAGTCCTCATAAAATCTCCTCCCAGGCTGATATCATCAGGAGTTTTCCTCACATTTTATTCTAGAGTTTTATCATTTTATGTCTTAGATTTAAATCTTTTGACTATCTTGAGACAATTTTTGTAAGTGGTGAGAGGGGCATGTCCAGTGTTTGTCTTCCACATGTGGCTAACCCATCCTCCTACCACCATTTATTACCTTGGGATTCTTTTCCCCAGTGTATGCTTTTGTTCGGTTTATCAAAGATCAGATGGTGATATGTGCCTGGGTTCATCAGTTGGTTCTCTATTCTATCCCATAGATCCATGTCTCTATTTTTTTTTCTAGTACCATGATGTTTTGATCATCATAGACTTGTAGTATAACCTGATGCCTTCAAATTTATTTTTATTTTTTAGAATTGTTTTGGCTATTTGGGTTTTTGTGTTGTGGTTCCACAGGAAATGAAGTACTATTTTTTTAAAATTCTTCAAAGTATGATGTTGATGCTTTAAAGGGGATTGGATTAAATCTGTAGATAGCTTTGAGTAGTATGGACATTTCTACAGTGTCAATTCTTCCTAGCCATGAGCATGATATGTTCTTCTCTTTGTTATTGTCTTCTGCTCTTTCTTTTCTCAGGGTTTTATAGTTCTTTCTATAGAGATCCTTCCATACTTTGTTAAGTAAATCCCCAGGTATTTCATTTTCTTTGAAGCTTCTACAAAGGGTGTTATGTCTTTAATTTGATGCTCAGTTTGAATGTTATTAGCACATATGAAGGCTACTGATTTGTGGACATTGATCTTATATCTCAAGTTGTAATTATATTTCTTGATCATTTCTAGGAGCCTTCTGTTTGAGTCCCTGAGGTTTTCTAGGTATAAAATTATATCCTCAACAAAGAGAGTTTGACCTCCTCTGCCCTCATTTCAATACCCCTGATATTCTTCTCTTGCTTGATTGCACTGGCTAGAACTTCCAACACTGTGTTGAATAGTAGTGGCCGGAGAGACATCCTTATCTGGTTGCATTTCTAGGTGGAAATGCTTTCTATTTTACTCCATTCAGTATGGACTGGGTTTGTTGGCTCTGGGTTTGTTGTAGATGGCTTGTGTAAGCTTAAGAAATGTCACATCTAGCTTGGCACCTGTGGCTCAATCGGCTAAGGCGCCAGCCATGTACACCTAAGGTGGCGGGTTCGAATCCCCAGCCTGGGCCCACCAAACAACAATGATAGCTACAACCAAAAAAATGGCCAGGTGTTGTGGCGGGCACCTGTGGTCCCAGCTACTTGGGAGGCAAAGGCAGGAGACTCGCTTGAGCCCAGGAGTTGGAGGTTGCTATGAGCTGTGATGCCATGGCACTCTACCCAGGGGGATAGCTTGAGACTCCGTCTCAGGAAAAAAAGAAAAAAAAAAAAAGAAAGAAAACACTGATTTGCAGAAATGAA
>CAUYQV010185319.1:0-32575 GCA_963574575.1 Galagoides demidoff
TCCAGCTCCATCCATGTGAACATGAAGGACGTAAAGTCTCCATGTGTTGATCAGTTTGATGGAAGTATTTCGGATTGCATGCGAAAACCCCACACTGTACCCCAGAAGTGCATTAATGTACATAGTTACCATTCAATAAAACTTAAAAAATATATATTTCACACAAATGGAAACCAAAAGCTGGCAAGTATACATATTCTTATATCATATAAAATAGACTTTAAACCCACAATAAAAAAGACAAAGATGGTCATTATGTAATGACAAGTGGATCAATTCAACAAGGAGATATGTCAGGTCTCATCTGGGTCACCACTTGTCGGGTGCAGACTGACCAGGTCTCTAGCCCAAGCTTATCTATTGTCTGGATGTTGACCGCTGTGCTATCTTACTCCGGAACAATTACTCTTAGGTGCCTAAGGGCTACTCACCTTAGCAGAAGGAAGAGAGAGAGGGAGATATTATTTGAGGGAGAGAAACAGTATTAGTAAGAGAGTGAATCTGAGCAGTCTTGTTAGATGCGGTGCAGGCATTCTGCAGGCAGGAAAGAGGAAAAAGTCAGAGTAAGCAAGGCTGTGAAAGAATGCGCGCTCCCTGACTGCCTTCTCCTGCAGCTTTTTATACATGTGATCCCATGGCTTCTTGCACCACAGGTGTAGAGACTGCCAATCACTGCTGTTCTCATCTTGCGAGCTCTCCCTTCCCCATGCCCTTATCACCAAGGCGTTATCTTACCCAGATGTTCCCTGTGTTTCTTATAATTACTGAGTGTTTCCAAGCTTAGCTCTCGCTTCTCCTTTCCTTAAAGCATTATGGTCTGCTACAGAGATTTAACCGTTCTAAATACAGGTTAGACACAGGGTGTCCTTAAAGTTCTGAAGATCTGACAATTAAGTTTGCAAATTCATCCTAGAAAAAGTGCCACATACCTCATTGCTGAATATCATTATAATCACCGTCAAAGTACTCCCCTTGGGAAGCTATGCACTGATGTCAGGGTCGAGTCCTCCCTTCAAAGCAATTTTGTAACTCTTTTTCTGTCATGGCCATCAAAGCTGTTGTTGTATTATCCTTGATGTCCTGGATTTTATCAAAATGTCTTTCTTTCGATATTTCCTTTAGCTTTGGGTAAAGAAAAAAGGCATTGAAGGCCAGATAAGGTGAGTGGGGGGGGTGTTCCAATACAGTTATTTGTTTACTGGCTAAAAACTCCCTCACAGACAGTGTCATGTGCACTGGTACATTATTGTGATGTAAGAGGCATGAGTTATTGGTGAAAAGTTCAGGTCATTTTCATCTAATTTTTTTAGGCAGCATTTTCATCACTTCCAAATAGTGAACTTGGTTAATTATTTGTCCAATTGCTATGAATTTATAATGAACAATCCCTACAATATCAAAAAAGTTTAGCAACATTGTTTTGACTCTTGATTTGGACTGATGGAACACTTTTTGGTCATGGAGAATTTGTGGCAAGTTTACAAACTTAATTGTCAGACCTCATATGCACCTGTCACAGAAGTTCCTAGATTCATAACACAAAAACTACTAGACTTAAGGAAAGAGATGAACAGCAACATCATAATACTGGGCACTTCAGCCAGTTGGATCAACCATTTGTCCAATTGCTATGAAGTTAAAATGAATAATCTCTATGATATCAAAAAAGGGTAGCAACACTGTTTTGACTCTAGATTTGAACTGATGGAACTTTTTTAACTTTTTTGGTCATAGAGAATTGGCTGACACCCATTATGCACCCTGACGGTTTGTTTCAGGTCCTACTAGTACACCCATGTTTTGTCACCAGTGAGGACACCACCCCAAACATCATTTTGCCTCTCCAGTATGTCTTGGCAAATTTAAACTCTTTTTGCTTTTATTCATGAGTGAGCTCCTTAGGGACCATTTATACAAACAACTTTCTTATGCCAAGATTTTCAGTTAAGATTTTCCTGATTGTTTCTCTATCAATGTTTACTTGGTCTGCTATGCTTCATAGTCAGCCAAGGATTTTGATGCACAATTTGAAAAATTTTTGCAGCGTTTTGTCAGTTTTGTTCATTACTGGCCACCCTGACATCACTTTATCAATGATGCTTTCTCTCCTCTCAAAAAATGTTTAATCCATTTGTACATTGCTATTTTCTTCACATTATCCCCATGAACTTGGACTAACATGTCTCTGATTTTACGTCTACTCTTGCCAAGTTTAACAAGAAATTTTATGTTTATTTATTGCTCTAATTCAAGCTTTGACATTCTTGCAACAGCACATAAAAACACACAACAATAATGCGTACCACTTAGTAAGACACCAACACATGTTGATGTGAACTTAGCTGTGAGACACTGACATACCTAGGTGATGAAAACTTGCTGAGTTGTTTTTACAGTACTGCCAATCAATATAAGTGCATGGTGGCAATTTCACTAACTTAATTGTCAGACCTCATATGCACCTGTCACAGAAGCTCTTAGATTCATAAAACAAAACTGCCAGACCTAAGGAAAGAGATAAATAGCAACAACATAATACCAGACACTTCAACACACCACTGACAGAATTAGACAAATCATCAAGGTAGAAAACCAACAAAGAAACACTGGACTTAGTCAGGACTCTAGAATAAATGGACCTATAGAAATTTATAGCACATTCTACCCCCAAACTGCAGAATATAAATTCTTCTTATAAGCACATGGAACATTTTTCAAGATAGATAGAGTATATCTTCTCAGACCACAGTAGAACAAAACTAGAAATAATTCCAAGAGGAACTCTCTAAACTATACAAATATTTGGAAACCATACAAATAGATAATGAAAGAACCTTTGGATCCATGATGAAATCAAGACTGCAATCAAAAATTTTTGGAATTAAACAACAAAGGCAACACAAACTACCAGAATCTCTGGGAAATGGAAAGAGCAGTGGTGAGAGGGGATGTTTAGTACTAAATGCCTGCATCAAAAGACAATTTCCAGTTTAATGTTACACCTCATGGAACTGGGAGAGGAAAAACAAAAACTGCAAAGGTAACAGAAGAAAAGAATAACAAATATCAGAGTAGAACTAAATGAAATGAACACCAAAAAATATAAAAAAATACTAAGGATCAATGAAACAAAAAGTTGGTTCTTTGAAAAAATAAACCAAATTTATAGACTGCTAGGTAGATTAAACATGAATAGGGGAGAAAGAATTTAAGTGAGCCAAATCAGAAATGAAAAGGAGACATTATGACTGATATCACAGAAATACAAACTGTCATTATTGTGACAACCTGTACACCCACAAACTAACAAATCTGGAGGAAATGAATAAAATGCACAACCTCCCAAGCTTGAATCAGGAAGAAACAGAAATGCTGAAGAGACCCATAATGAGTGGTGAGATTGAAACAGTAATAAAAAATCTCCCAGCAAGAATAAACCTGGATCAGATGGATTCACAGTCAAATGCTACCAGACCTATAAAGATGAACTGGCTTCTATCCTACTTAAACAGTTCCATAACATTGCAAGGAAGGGAATCCTTCCTAGTTTATTCTACAAAACCAGTTATCATCTTGATTCCAAAGCCAGGAAAAGACACAACACAAAGAGAAAACTACAGACTAATATCCCCCATGAACACAGATGCAACAATCCTCAACAAAATACTCACAAACCATGTCTGAACACATTGAAAAGAATTTATCATGATCAATAGGGTTTATCCTATGATGCAAGGATGGTTCAACATATGTAAATTAAATGCACTTCATCACTTAAAAACAAAAACCATATGATCATCCCAATGGACGTAGAAAAATATAGAATCCCAATATGGTAAAAACCCTCAACAAGCTACACATAGAAGGAACATACCTCAAAATAATAGAGGCCATATGTGACAAACTCATAGGCAACCTCATAGTGAATGAGGAAAAGTTGAAAGCATTCCTTCTAAGAATTGGAACAAGACAAGGATGCCCACTGCTAGGGAGAAAACACAGTAATAGAAGTCTTAGCAGAGTAGTCAGGCAACAGGAAGAAAGGACATCCAAATCAGAAGAGAGGAGGTCGACCTACCCATTTGCTGATGATATGATCTGCTATCTGGAAAACCTTAAATACTCCTTCAAAACACTGCCAGAATTGATACATAAATTTATCACAGTCTCAGATTACAAAATTAATGTGCATAAATGAGTACCATTTCAATATATTAATAACAGTCAAACTCAGGGTCAAATCAAGGACGTAATACCACTTACGATAGCTGCAAAGAAAAGAAAATGCCTAGGAATATACTTAACCAAGAAAGATCACTACTCGAAGAACTACAAAACCCTGATGAAAGAAATCACTGATGACACAAACAAATGAAAAAACATCCCACGATCAGATTGGAAGAAAAAGTATTGCTAAAATGTTTATAATTCTCAACGTGATTTATAGATTCACTGTAATCCCCATCAAAATACCATTGTCATTTTTCATAGATCCTAAAAAAAAATTCCTAAATCTCATATGGAAACAAAAAAGAGCCTAAGCAGCCAAAGCAATCCTAAGTCAAAAGAACAAATCTGGAAACATCCCATTCCCTGACTTCAAATTATACCACAAAGCCATAGTAACCAAAGAAATATGATGCTTGTATAAAAGCAGACACACAGATAGATGGAACAGAGTCAAGAACCCCGAAATAAAACCATGTAGCTATAACTAAATGATTTTTGACAAAGCAGACAAAAACACACACTGGGAAATAGGTGTCCTATTCGATGAATGGTGCCGGGAAATTTGGATATCCACACACAGAAGAATGAAATGGGATCTCTATTTCTCACCACATACAAAAATTAACTCCAGATGGATTAAAGATTTAAATGTAAGACCTGAAGCCGTAAAAACTCTGGAAGAAAATGTAAGAAGAACTTTTCTGCATATTGGCCTAGATAAAAATTTATAACTTAGACCCCAGTGCAAATACGGAAACAACAAAAATAAATAAATGGGACTTAATTAAACTAAAAGGGTTTTGCACAGCAAAGGGAATAAATGAACAGAGTAGCCTGAAAACCCACAGAATGGGAGAAAGTATTCACAACCATACATGTGACAAAGGACTATTATCCAGACTCTATAAAGAATTCAAGAATTCAAATCAGCAACAACAAAAAATAACCCCATTAAAAAAGTGGGCAAAAATATGAAGGTTTTTTTTTTTTTTTTTTTTCCAAAAAAGAAGATACAAATGGCCAGGAAACATCTGACAAAATTTTCAACATTACTAATCATCTGGGAAATGCAACTTAAAAATCTCAATAAGATATCACCTTACTCCTGTCAGAAAGACATCATTAAAAAGTCAGAAAACAGTAGAGGTTTGTGCAGATGCAGTGAGAAGGGAATGCTTATCCATGTTGGTGGTAATGGAAGTTAGTACGGCCTCTAGGAAACAATATGAAGATTCCTCCCTGGACTACAAGTAGACCGACCGTTCGATCAAGCAATCTCACTGCTGGCTATTTCCCCAAAGGAAAAGAAGTCATTTTACAAAAAGACGCCTGTACCTGAATGTTTACTGCAGCCCAACTCAGATTAGGGAAGACATGGACTCAACCTAAGCACCTGTAAACTGATACATATGTATAAAATCAATTTGAATGGAACTATAGTTCATTGTCTTAAGTATCTTGGGAATAGAAAAACAAATACCACATTTTCTCACGCACACATGAGAGCTCAATGATGGGTATATCAGGTCAGAAAGTGGTATGATGGACACTGGAAAGTAGGAAGCAGAGAAAAGAGGAGGGATTGAGAGATCAAACATTATCTACTGGATACAAAGAACACTATTTTGGTGATGGGTACATCGAGGGTCCTGACTTCATCTTTACAGTTCATCCACATAACAAAAACACTTCTATCCCCTAAATCTATTGAAGTAAGAAAAGACTAAATGTGAAATTTCATAGGTATTACTTACATAAGTCATTGACATTCATTAACCTATTTATTTAGGGATAACAAAAAATGTTTGAAAATCTGCTTTAATATGTAATCTAGTTTCAATTAAAAATAGAACATGCAAGATACAATTTTTGCTTTTTTTTCCTGAAATACCATGTACGGAAGACCACTGTTAACTGATTATCAGTTCAAAGCTTAGACCAAATGTCCAGCACTTATGGAACTGTCATTTTGACTGACAGATACATAGCTTAAAATGAAAAAAAAATAGAAAGAAAGAATATTTCCACAGAAATCCTCCAAGATTGAGGTCAAGATGAGGTTAAAAGGCAGTCATATGTGTTGAAGATTCATTTCAAACTCTCTCCATTATTAGCTTTCATGCAGAAATATCTCTCTGCAGTGACATCTGGGCTATTTTAGAGCTCTGCAGTTATAAGATCGCTTATAGAAATGCTTATTACACTCTCCAGTTTAAGTGGCAGAATATTTTTGCTGATCAAAATGTTCTGAAAGAGCCCTTGCTGTCTTGAGTTTGTTTTCAGTCTTTGATCCTCAGCAAGCATCTTCTTGGGCTTTGGAATCACTGATATTACAGACTGGTCATTTTTTCTCTTTCTGATATGACTCCCAAGCATTTTTAGAATCATTCAGTTATTTTCAGCTTTGCTTGTTGGTGAACTGGCTTTATATATGCTGCAACTTTGGTTTCCACAGGAAACTAGGGTCATCTAGGGTACAAATCCTGAAAACAAGCAGACAAAAACTGAGATGGCCAATGTCACTGGGAGATGAGATTTTTCAAAAAAGTAAAACAGTTATGAATGGTGAAGTATTTCAAGAGGAAGTGTCATAGCCCAGGGTATCTTGTGTGCCAGCAACTGTGTTCTAATGTTCTAACATACTTCCACTGGGAACCAAAAACCAGTGCTTGTTGCCTCCTTATGCTGTGCACCTGCTGTGAGAGCTACTAAGAGAAGGAGATGCAACTGCTTAGCTTATGGAGCAAGAGCCAGACTTAAGACACCTGCTCCCAGTTGAGTCATTGCAGCCATAGGGTGGGCAGGAGTTGAGTTGGGAGGATGAGATATGAGGAAGGGAAAGGCTGATGAATGATTCATCCCCCAAAATGCATACCAAGCATGTAGGGACCAGGACTCAATTGAAATTAACTCCAAGGTGAAGATGGCCTGGGAAAACAGCTGTAAGTTGATAGGAGTTCTGATGTTGTTTGTAAAATATAACAGGTACTTAAATTGCTCTGTGGATTTAATGGTGATCTGTACTTTAAATGCTTAAAAAAAATCCAGGAGTACAAGTCTTAAGGCTACGCATATTAACAAAATACAAACAGTCCAGATGTTGGGGACATATAAACACAGGAGTAGAATTCATAGGAATATCAGATACTCTGGTTGAAACTTCTGCAAAGTCATCATTATT
This sequence comes from Galagoides demidoff, assembly GCA_963574575.1. Classification (NCBI taxonomy): domain Eukaryota; kingdom Metazoa; phylum Chordata; class Mammalia; order Primates; family Galagidae; genus Galagoides; species Galagoides demidoff. The sequence goes on from CAUYQV010185319.1 coordinate 7,412, forward strand.
ACTATATAAGATATAGTCAATCTTTTTCAGTCAAGGAAAACCCTGTTCTAGCTGTCTTAACACGTCTAATAGCTCTTCCTCACCCACAGCCAAGGCCAAGGCACCTTACTGGAAATAACAGCACTGTTTAAACACATCCGGATTCACTTGTCTTATTATTTAATCAGTACCTAATTTGGATTTGAAGGTCAACTAGACCAATTCATCTGTTCATTAATATTAAAAGCAAAATCCGTTGATATTCAGGTGCACACCCATGCAAGCTTGTGTTCCTTTGAAACTCTGAATAAGTTACATCATTGCTATTTGGTATTTATGAAGTGGATGGCACCTGGCGAAGGATGTCTTAACCCTTAATCTAGTTTCAGGTCTCCTAGATGTCAGAATTTCTGTAGGAAAAAAGGAAAAGCTCCAGCAAGAGTCAGCCTTGTCAAGGGTAGCAAAAAAGAAAGGTTATGACTGAGGAAGCAGATTCAGACAAGTAAGCATAAGTGATTCCATCCACAGAATGCTGTGAGCCTGGCAGTGGTGTGGGCCCAAAATTACTCTGAAAAATTGCATCATTTTTATTCCTTGCCTAAACTGTTGAAAAGCAACAAAACACTGGGCCACCCATGAAATTCCTCGCAAGCCTCTCCTTAATTTTTCTTTCTCCTGTTCCCCTTCTTGGTGAACCTTCCCCCGTTTGATAGAGTGTCTGAACACGCTTTAGCACCCTTGAGTTATTACTCTTGGATTTTAAGAGTCTTAAGCACAGAATGAAAGTGGCTGCCCTCTGCCAGTTCAGTGAAGGGGAAAGAACCAAGACGCATGGAGTGTCTCCTGGAAGCAATGCTTTACATTTATGTATGATGTAGTCTTCATTTCTCAAAGGGAGACTCAGAGTAGGGAGAGAAGTGTGTGTGGAGGGGGTGGAGATAGGAGAACAGTTTTAGTGGTGTTATTGTCACAGCGAATACCTACATGAGCTTATGCAATCTTTAGAAAAAGGTAATTATTTATTACATTTTAATATAAAATTATTTTCTGTTTAAAGAATAATATATATTTAATCTTAAAATATTTTAAAATGTAGAAAATAGAAGAAGAAAAAATGTATCCTGATTTTCCCTTTAAGGATTACTTGTAAAAAAAAATTTCATTCTGTGATTTCATTTAACAGTCTACCATGAATATTTCTCCATGTCTTTAAAAATTCCTCAAAGGCATGATTTTATTGGAGTCATAATATTTCATCATCTACTTGTCCCACAATTTACATAGTGAGTGCCCTTCTGTTAGATGAGTTCATTATTTACGGTTTTCTCTTTATTATAAATAATAGATAAATGCAGTGCATACATTTTAAATAAATCTTTGTGTGTATCTATGATCAGTTCCTTAGGATAACTTCCCAGTTGTTTTTGCCGATTTACTAGGGAAAAGGTTAAAAGACTTTTATTGCTTACATATTTTTTCTTATTTTAAAAATGCGTGTTTATAACATAAAAAGTAAGCAAAAGAAGAAATGAAAAATATCTCTCATAATCCCAATCCCCAGAAATAAGCATATGTAATATAAAAACTTTCAGTATTTTTCTAGGCATCCATATATACATATAAGGAGTATTTTTTAGGGTATTCTGCATTGCATATCAATTTAAAACTATCTTTTCCAAAATTTATGAATATTATAGGAGTACAAATATTTTGGTTATATGAACTACTTTAATACAATTAGAGTCAAAGTTGTAAGTGTGATCATCAGCCAGGTAAACGTACATCATACCCATTAGATGGGAGCTTATCCCACCTCTGTAGCCCCCTCCCACATGTTTGCTTTCCATTGAGTTTACTACCAAATGTGCACATTGAAGTTGATCAATTAATTCCAGTTTAATAGTCAGTACATGTGGTGTTTGTTTTTCCATTCTTACGATACTTCACTTAGAAGAATGGTCTCCGGTTCCATCCAGCTTGTTACAAAAGGTATTAGTTTACCATTTTTTAATAGCTGAGTAGTATTCCATGGTATTCATATGCCACATTTTATTAATCCACTCAAATATTGATTGGCACTTGGGTTGATTCCACATCTGTATGATTGTGAATTGTACTACAATGAACAATCAACTGCACATGTCTTTTTGATAAAATGACTTTTTTTTTTTTGCTTTGGGTAAATAGTGGATTTTCTGGATCAAATGATAGGTCTACTTTTAGTTCTTTGAGGTATCTCCATACAACTTTCCCTGGAGGTTGTGCAACCCCATTAAAATATAGCGTCATTTTTTGACGTTTTTGACGATCTAGAAAAAATAACTCTATCCTTCATGTGGAACCAGAAAAGAGCCCAAATAACCATAGCAACCTTAAGCAAAAAGACAAATGCAGAGGCATCACTTTGCCCGACTTCAAGCTATACTACAAGGCTATAGTAACTAAAACAGCCTGGTACTGGCATAAAAACAAGGACAGAGAAACAGAAAACCCAGGTATAAAGCCATCCTCATGTTGCCATCTGCCCTTTGACAAAGCAGGCAGTGACATACACTAGGGAAAAGAATTGGCACTGGGAACATTGGACAACCACATGTAGAAGATTGAAACAGGATCTGCACCTCTCCCCACTCACAAAAATTAATTAACTCATGTGGATAACAGACCTAAACATCAGGCATGAAACCATAAGGATTCTAGAAGAAATGATGGAAAAACTCTGATAGACACTGGCTGAGGCACAGAATTTATAAACAAAACTCCAAAGGCAATCATGGCAACAACAAAAATTAGCAAATAGGACTTGATTAAATTATAAAGCTTCTGCACAGCCAAGCAAACAATCAATAGAGTGAACAGACAACCTGCAAAATGTGAGAAAATATTTAATGTTATCTATCCAATAAAGGGATGATAAACAGAATCTTGAGAGAACTCAAGCAAATCAGCAAGAAAAGATCAAACAACCCCATAAAAAGATGGGCAGAAGACATGAATAAAAGCTTTTCAAAAGAAGATAGATTCCCAGCCAATAAACATATGAAAAATGCCCAACATCTCTAATCATCAGGGAAAATACATATCAAAACTGTAACGAGATATCACCCAACTCTAGTGGAAATGGCTTTTATTAAAAAAAAAGAAAATCCCAAAACGAGAGATGTTGGCACATATGCTATGAGAAAAAAAATTTTATATACTGTTGGTGGTACTGAAACTGTCTTTAAAATATAACAATAGATTGTGGGGTTCTTCCGTTGTCTTTTGCTGTTCTAACATCATTTAATTGTGCGTTCCAATAAATGAACATTTATACATGCACACCTACCCAGTCTTCATGTTAAGTTGTTTCTCTGATTTCATACTGGGCAGGAACATCCTTTTAACTGTGTGAAAGGTTCATTTTCTATAAGAAAATTCTAACAAATAGAAATGTGTACAAATTTGAGGGGGGGGTTGATGATGAGTAGAGTTTATTACTTTTTGATTCTTCAAATAATGAGCCCAGATTCCAGCTCTTCCTTGACCTAGCCACATGATCTTGGGCAAATTACTTAGTGGTTCTACACCTCAGTTTCTTCATATGTAAAATGAGAACAACAGCAGCATCTACCTCACAGAATATTGAGCATCAAAATGAGCCAATCCATGTAAAACATTTCAAGGTGTGCCTGGCCCTCAGGAGAAGGCTCAAACTTTTTATCCATTATTAAATATAAATATACGCATATTTTACAAATACTGTATCATATTCTATATACTCCCGAATCTTGCTATGTTACGGAGTGTAGAGCAAAGCCATGTGGAAATCTCTCCAAGTCATTTTGTAGATCTAATTCCTCCATTTCAAAGTTCACATGTTATTTATAGTTTGGGTGTGCCATAATTTACTCAACCATTCTCCAATGCACACACTTTATTTTTACTTCATTGCTATACAAACAATAGATGCAATAGATGTCCTAGCCCATATATCCTTATAAGCTGTGCTTTTATTTGTATGGGAAAGATTCCAGAAGTGGGAGTTCTGCTTTAGGAGTATATATTTTTAATAGATATTGCCAAATTGCTTTCCCATAAGGCTATAACAATTCATATTTCCATCAGAATTGTTATTTTTATTCTTTCCGTTTTTCCCAGTTCAGTGGGTATGATGCAATATCTCATTATTACTTTTAAAAGGTCAAGAGTATTATCCCAATTTTGCAGATAATTGAGGCTCAGAAAGTTTAAATAATTGTTCCAGTTACCCAAAAGGCAGAATCAGAATCTGGAAACCCAGTCTGTTTGAATGCATAGTCTATAGTTCCTTATTCACTGTGTTGCTTCTCATAATATGCTTTTGGAGAAAAAGACATTGGTTGCCCCAGGGGGTGGGATGCACACAGTTCAGAGCAGTCAGAGGGCAGCATGGAACCTTGGGACCTGTACAAGGTGAGCAGTGCAGTGAGATGGAAGTCCCAGGGAGGGCAGTTTAGAGCCGGCAGCTTGCTCTGAATCTTGACCTTGACCCTCAACCCAGACCCTATCATGAAATAAGTGCATGGAATATAAACTATGTTCCCATGGAATAAAAAGCCCCATCACTTTGTATGGTATTCCTGGTCCTCCTGTGCTTCCTTTGATCCAGCATGTGCCCTCCTCTGTAGCCCCCTCTCCCCCTATTACTTATCATTTCCCAAATGCTGTTGACCTAAAGCGTTCTGCCATCACTCTGTCATGTCCAGTTGTTCTTCATTCTGTAATCTTGACCACTTTTCAAGGTCACTTCCACTATCCTACATTTACATTGGTCCTTTCCTCCCTTCCTTCCTTCCATTCTTACTTGCATCACAATAATCTGACCAAACATTTTAATGACAGAAATAATAGAAGATAACATGGATAACACAGGATGGAGGCAGCCACTGCACACTGCACCTTTTTAGACTTCTTGCCTCCTCATTAGAATTCACCCCTAGAATAATAACCTAACTCTGTCTCACCAATTTGTTTCTAAAGTTCTAAAATTTATCACATGCCTTGTATCAATATCAGGTCTGTGCATGATATGTCTAACTCACTGCAATGTCAATCTCTTCAGGGGGACCTCACCTATTTTTTTTCTCTTCAAAGCCCAACACAGTAGAATGTGCATAGTAGGTCTTCAATTTTGTTTAATTTAATCAAAAGGAATATATTACAGTTTGTATGACTCTGCTAGGGATTTAACAGTTTCCAAAATAAGTTATTTGTATTTATATTGTTATTTTGTTATTATATATATATATATATTATTTTTTGCTGATTTTCTTTTAATTTCATGTGATTAGGTTACATTGTTTAAGTTGCAGTTGTGACCTTCACCCAGGAGTGTGCCATTTATGAATGCATTGTACCTGTTAGGTGGGAACTTACTGAGCCCCCTCCCCCTGCTTCTTGAATTTGAGTTTTTCTCTCATGTGTGGCCATTATTGTTAATCTGCAAGTTTCAACTTAGTACTGAGTACTTGGGATGCTTGATTTATCATTCTTGTGATACTTAGGAAAGTACAGATCCATCTAAGTTGTAACAAAAGATATAAAATCTCCATCGTTTTATGACTGAGTAGTACTCCATGGTATATATACATATACCACAGTTTGTTAATCCATTCATGTACTGAAGAGTACTCAGGTTGTTTCCACATCTTTGTGATTGTAAATTGGGCTGATATAAACATTCGAGTGCAAATGTCCTTATGGTATGACTTTTTTTGTTGTGGGTAGATACCTAGTAATAGGATTGCAGGATCAACTGAAAGGTCTACTTGTAGTTCTTTAAGGACTCTGCATTCCATAAAGGCTATTCTGGTTTGCAGTGCTGCCAACACTGAGTGAGTGTTCCTTTCTCTCCACACCCACGGCAGTATGTGTTGCTTTGGGAGCTTGTGATGTGGACCGTTCCCACTGGGGTTAGGCAATATCTCAAGTGTTTTAATTTGCATTTCTCTAATAACTAGAGATGATGAGAATTTTTTTCATGAGTTTATTGTCCACTCATCTGTTCTCATGAGAAGAGATTCTGTTCGTGTTTCTTGCCCAGACTCTAATGGGGTTGTTTGCACATTTTTGTTAATTTGCTTGAGTTTTTGTATATTCCTGTTATCAGGCCTTTGTCAAGTTTACAGCATGCGAGTATCTCCTCCCACTCTGAAGGTCATCTCTTCGCTTTGTTGATTGTGTCCTTAGCTGTGCAGAAACTTATGATTAGGTACCATTTGTTAATTTTTGTTTCTACTGATATTGCCTTTGGGGTCTTCTTCATAAATTCTTTCCCAAGGCTGATGTCATTGACAGTTTTGCCTTTCACTCTCTTCTAGAGTTTTTATAGTTTTGTGTCTTAGATTTAAGTCTTTTGTCCAGCAAACACAAAGCATACACTAGAGAAAATAATTCCTGTTTAATAATTGGTGCTCAAAGAACAAAGTAGCCACATGTAAAAGGTTGTTCTTGCCACTTACAAAAATTAAATCATAATGGAGAATTTAATGAAGGTCTATCATCAAATTAGAGACTTTATATAACTTTAGAAACTGTAGATGAGAAATTATCTGAAATTTCCTCCATGATAATTCACTGGAGAATTAGAAATAAAATCCATCATAGAAAATGGGCTACTGATAATATTCCTAATATCGGAGCTATTTTCTAAAAATATTTTTAGGTATTATTTCAGCACCTAGTGGAAGAAATTCTCTTTTTAGAATTGTCCTATGTCAGAAGAAAATTCTCAAAAATCTCATGCTACAGAAATATAAAAGATATAAAAGGTAATTTCAAGCCAAAAACTTTCCCACTTATTCTCACATTGTCACACTGGGTAGAGTTCCATAGCATCACTCTTACTCACAGCAACCTCAAACCCTTGGTCTTGAGCAATCCTCTTGCCTCAGCCTCCCAAGTAACTGGTAGTTGAGACCACAGGCATGTACCACAATGCTGTGCTAATTTTTCTATTTTTAGTAGAGACAAGGTCTTGCTGTTGCTTAGGCTGTTCTTAAACTCCTGAGCTGAAGCAATCTTCCTGCCTTGGCCTCCTGGAGTGCCAGGATTATAGGTTTGAGCCACCAGGCCTGGCAAATAAAGACATATATATATATTATTTGTTATATTATTTATCCTTAATTTATGATGAAACTTTTCAAATGCTTTGATTATGTAGGTTTAATACTGTGTTAAATAGGTGTAAGTAAAGTTATTTGTCTCATTTTTTTGTACTAAAAGTATATTTATCTACTATTTAGTATAGTTCAAAATAATCTTAAGTGACAATTTGAAGGAGAGTGGTAATTCTCTCCAAATAGATTTGGAGTAATATAGATTTTTTTTTATTTACTAATAAAGAATGGCTATGATAAAATATTCATTCATAGAAGTTCAGGTATAAGATCTCTTGGGACATATTCCTAAAGATCTAGTAAGTATGACTTGGAAATCAGATCGTCACAGACTGGGATACGGGGATTATTTGAATAGGTTTGTAATTCTTTTGTCCAGAAAACTACTTTGGACCTAAATTTAGATCCAAATAGGTCTACATATATTTGAGTATCCCTGTGATCAAATTCATAAGCCAATTTTTTGTTTGTTTGTTTTTGGGGGGGCTTGGGGGCCAAGCCATGAGCTTCAGTCTTTGGGATTCACATCACCACTGCTGTGTGGCCTCAGGTAACTTTCTTAGCTCATACCTCAGTTTTCTGAAGGGACAGTGACAGCATTTATAGTGAAAACTAAAGGAGTTAACACATGAGTGGATCAATGAAGTGTGGTGTGTATGTGCATACTATGGAGTAGCACTTAGCCATAAAAGTAAAAATGGTCAACCGATACCTTTTCTAACAACCTGGGTGGAAGTGAAGACCATTATTCAAAGTAAAGTATCGTAAGAATAATAAAACAAATGCCATATACACTCACTATTAAACTGGAACTAATGAAGCAGCACCCATGTGCACATTTGGTAATAAAATTCAAGGCAAAGCAAGTAGGTAGGAAGGGGTGGGAGGGGAGAGGTGTATTCATGGGAATGGGTGTGATGCACACTATCCTGGTGATAGGCACACTTACAACTTTGACTCAAACTGTATGAAAGCAATTCCTGTAACCCAAACATATGTACCCCTATAATATTTTAAAACACAAAAGAGTTAGTACATTTAAGTTGCTTATAGTAGCTTCTCAAACATATTAAACTCAAAAATGTTGGCAACTTTTTTTTAATACTTATTGTCATTAAACTTATGCACTGCTTTTAGAATCGGAACTACTCCAAGTGGGACAGTCACATCTCACTAAATCATCACCAAATCAAGAATCAAACTGGCATGTGAATGCATGTTAGATTCAGTAACAGATAAAAGTCAAAAAACCTAACACAGATGCAGCCCAGACTGTCCGGGTGAACATTCTGCAGTGTGCTGTACTGGCGTGTAGCATTCCAATATGGAGAGGCAGCTGGAGTAAACTATGCTGGCAGATGGCAACTCTTGACAACTCTCCTACCAGGCCCCCATTCACTCACCAGGACTTGACAACTGGGTAGCCTGGCTCAAATACTATACGGCAAGATTTGTTTTTTATTTCTTGTCCTTTCCATAGATTTTTCTACCTGGTTTGTGTTGTATACTCATACAGATAAGACAGAGAATGGAAGGTTCATAATTCAGGTTGGGTGCAGTTGGCTCATGCCTATAATACTGCCACTCTGGGAGGCCAAAGAGTGTGTATTGCTTGGGGTCAGGAGTTCAAGACTAGCCTGAGCAAGAGTGAGATCCCAGTCTTTACTAAAAATGAAAAATCCAGCCAAGTAGTGGTACACACCTGTAGTCCCAGCTACTCAGGTAGCTGAGGCAAGAGGATTGCTCAAGCCCAAGAGTTTGAGGTTGCTGTGAGCTATGATCCATGGCACTCTACTCAGGGCAACAGAGTGAGATTCTTTCTCCAAGGAAAAAAAAGTTCACAATTCATATTTTAGAATACTTTTTTGGACATGACCTAATAAAAGCAATCATATATCTTCAAAACTAGCACACTTTTGAAAGCAATAGGGGAAGCTGTGAATAATTATACCAGGTCAATCAACCTGGGTTCACTGAGAACTAGGTGAGTTCTAAGTGAACCAAGGACTAGAGAAACCTAAGATGTATACTCACCCAACCAAAAATGTATGGAGTGTTTTCTGCCTACCGATTAAAATCATAGTATTTCTCATTCATATTCAAAAATCTTTGACACCTAAAATTCACTAATTTTAGAGGTACATTTTTTTCTAACTTTGTCACTCTCTTGTTAATTAGTATGAAAAATAATATTTGGAATGATTCTTTAGAATATTTCCACAAAAAGTAGTCTGTCTAGTCAATCTGTATAAACACAGAACATCTGCTAATTAAGTATAGACTGTTTTTCTATGAAATGTCATTTAGATTAACTCAGTGATCTTGAAACTTTAATCTGCATTAGACTCAAATTCACAGTAATGTTTGAATTTTAAAATGCTGTATTTTGCAAGAGTATTAAAGGATTTCTAGAGTTAATTGTGAAGATACATATTTTTAAGACTACATAAGATTCAACTCTACTCAGACTAGGTAGATCCTGACAGCAGCATCTCACAGCAGGATGAAGGAGGAGGGTGCACTAACCCAACCAGGGCAGAAGACCCCTACCCAATTATCTCCAAAAGGCCACAGAAAACCCAGAGATCTATGTCACCAACCAATAATTATAAATAAAGTGGACCTGGTTATTCAGCCCTATCAAAAAAAAAATTGTGTACTGAAACATAAAGACTATGAGAATGGTTCCTGTAGAGTAGCATGTTTTGACTGGGCAAAAAACTGGAGAAAGCTACTTCATTTGAAATAAATTCACTTCAAATCAATAAGCAACACAGTGGAGCTCAGGTATTCCCATGTCTACAATTTTATAGCATCTTTGAAGATGTTAATAAGTATTCCTTGATAAATTAGTTCAGTAGTCAAAACATTTTAGAAACTGCAAGCTAAGGCAAAGTTAAGTAGTTTCTATAATGGAGAACTTCTCCAGGGCTTCAACATGCTTACAGGTCCCGAGAAGCTCAGGAGATTACGTGTGTGGCGTTTCCCATATTACCTGACCAAATCTGATGTTCAAAACTTTTGTTTCTTAATTTTTATTTTTGGTAGAATACTTTTTAGAATCTTATAAAACACATTTTGGGAAACAATCCACATCCCATCCAGAAGAATTAAAGAATGAAGTCTAAAGTCTTGATTTCAATAAATTATACTTCCTGTTATAATACGAAATAATTATATTTTAAATATATATATAAATAAATAATTTATATATAAATAAAAATAAATTTTTAAATAAATAATTTTAAATAATTATTTAATTATCTTTTAAACCAGGGTCCTGACTTTATCCTTAAATCTGTAGGTGTCCAGTGGAAGTGGCAAAATATTTTCCTAAGTTTCAGAAAATAATGTAGCCAATCCTCGTTTTTGATGGTAATTTTTCACAAGTAGAAATGTTTTGCTCTGCCTCATTCTTAAGGACATTTGTTATAATCTATTCTTCTTGCCACTGTTTCTGGGAGGATATATTTATTGAGAGAGAGAGAGAAATAGAGAGAGGAAGGGAGGTGACTGTCTCAACTACTGTATTCCTTAATAAGTAGAAAGGAATAATTGGTTAGCTAGTGGCAAAGACGGGAACTTTTTTAATCAAGTACAGAGACAAAGTTTCCTAATAAGCACTGATGGCATTCAGTGGAAAGTTTGTCTTTCTATTTCATTTTAAAATTAGCACTGCTATTTTGCACCAGATGTGTCAAATTAAAGTGGGAAGGCAAACAGATTACTTTCTTCAGGCATAAGAGACAGTGACACTTATACAAACATGTGTGTACTCAAAACACAAAAGTATGCATGCACATATACTTGTGCACACCACCCCACCACACACAAAAATCCATGCAAGGCAACTTTCCCCTAGGTTGACCTATAACTTCAGATATTTTCTCTGATCCTAGAAGACTCATAAAGATCTAAGATTTTCAAAAAGCTTGAAAACCATTATATTGCTTCAGTCTACCTAAACCATCCATAAATGTTGTCTCTGTCAACTGTACCTATCCCAAACATGAAAGAAGACAGAGTTGATTACTGAATGTTCACTGAGTAACTCTATTCAACAAGTGGTAAGACAGACATTTCTGTTGGCCTCTTCCCCTGGGTAGATGTTTAAGGCATTGGGACCTCTCCAAGCACCAGGTACTGGGTTTCTCAGAATCTTTCAGCGTGGTTTTAGAAAAATAACTAACCATCTTTTTCTAGAGTTTTTTCCCAACCACAAGTCCTGGCATACACTAGTCTAGAGAACTTGGGTATACAGCAACTTGATTTCTTACCTAACACTGATATTTACCAGCCTCAGCAGGAAGAGAAACAGGTCATAGCTACCCAGTGTCAGGCTCAAGTTAACTCCTCCTTCCATTGATCTTCCTCTGTGGACAGCACTGTCTGTGATTACAGCCCCTCTCCAGATCCTCCCCAGGACTTCCCAGAGGTGGGACCCACAGAGTACATCAGACTTTGCTCCAAATTTATTCCCTAAGTAGTGTCTCCTGAGTTTACCCATATCAATTCCTCCATTTCCACTAATGCCTTTTCTTTCCTCCTACTTGCTAGGTCTCCTCTCTGAACCATACTTCTTCCTACCCAACAATCTCTTTTTTATCAAGTGTAAAGACTCTTAGGAATTTTTTTTAAGTCCTTATAGTCCATATACCTTATATTTTTAAGTCCAGTTCTCACTGCAAAGATTCTTTCTTCTTGTAAGTACGCATAACATGATTTCTGGAAAGAAAAACGAAGGAAAAGAAATAACTTCCTCCTGAACATAATTCATCATCTCATGGAAAACTAGATTTGACTAATATCATCACAAGTATTTGGATAGATTTTTAGGAGTAAAACAATGGAAGAGGCATTAAAAATTATAATTATAGTCCTCTCTCTCATCCCCAAAATATCTTTGCTATCACATTATGTCATCTTTGATAATCCTTTTTTTGTTTTGAAAATCATTTCAGTAGTAATGAAGAAATTGTGCGACCTAAGAGATTTGTGCACAGATCCAAACTGATTAGACTTCAGTAATAATGACAATTAAAAAAAAGTTTTGTGGTAACCAAATGTCATTTCATTCAATTCTTTCAATGACTCTTTGAAGATGGATATGAGTTAGGTAATGCTAGCTGCTATAACAAAAACATCAGATATATACAAGATAAATTTTATTTTCCTATGGACATAAAACCCATGGTGAGAGGTCATGCTACATGTATTATTTGGGGACTCAAGCTAATGAAAATTCATTGTTTTCAACCACTAGCCCATAAAGTTGTCCATTTGTCTTAGCATCCATTTGACAGGGGAGAGAGAGAGAAAATATTTACCAAGAGGTCTTCATGGCAAAGCTTGAAGAGGGCATATATCATATTGGCTCACTTTCCATCATCCAGAACTCAGTCCTTTAAATCACATGACCTCACTCCCACCTGAAAATGTGCCAGGGGATATTTTCTGAGTCCTGCAAGTTCCTCCTTCCTATGTAATTAAGAGGGAAAGGAGATCTGTGTATTTTATAGCTCCCAGTATCTTGCAAAGATGGGCAATTTTACCAATGAAACAACTCCAATTTCACCAATGAAACAACCAAGACTTAAGTTAGGTAATTTGCTCAGGGCCAACAAAGGCTAAAGAATAGATTTGAGAAGAAACTTTTGAAAGAGAAAAAAAGAAAGTGACTTCCATTTCTTTGGTTCTCCCCACCACCACCATCAATGACTGGAATCTACTTGGTACACAACCCAGTGGAATTCTATCCAGGCATAAAAATAAAATCTTGCATTCTCGACAACATGGATGGAATTGGAGGACATTATGTTAAGTGAAATAAGCCAAGAACAGAAAATTAAGCGCTGCATGTTCTCACTCATGCAGAAACTAAAAAAAGTTGATCTCACAGAAATAAGTAGAACAGAAGACACAAAAGGCTGGGAAGTATAGGGGGAAGGGGAGCTAGGGAGTGATTTGTTAAAAGGCATAACATTATAGCTAGGTAGGAGTAGTGTTCTACACCACTGTCAGATGACTACAGTTTCAAACACCTAGAAGGAGGATATTGAATGCTCTGTACAAAATAAATGATAAATATTGGAGATGATGGATATGCTAACTACCCTAGCATGATCACTGTACATTATATATATCAAAAAAAATCAACATGCACAATTATTATATGACAACTAAAAAATAAAAATTTTAGCTTAAACAAACAAAAAAATATAAAAGCATGCATGCACACACATACACAATCTTTACTTAACGTCAACTAGTACAGCAAGGAAACAAAATGGCTTTTTCACATTTCTATTTTCAAAGAAAATAGTATGTTGCAAGTTGCCTGCTGTTTTGTAAAGTCAGTGATGCCTAGAACTAAATAATAATGTTTTTATTTCTGTGTTCTCTGTGTTTTATAGCAGACTCACTCTATAATTTTTATTATATTTTCATTATTTATATCCTTCCTTGCTCCAAACTCATATTTGAAGTAGTTGCCTCAAAAATAAGAGCTATCATGAAGCAACGGGGTATTTATTATTTACGTAAGCTAGTAAATGAAAACGGGTTACACTAGAAGCTCAGACAGAACACCAATCATGAAATTCATTCATTGGTCTTCCCAATGGTGGATATGTACATCTTCTTGTATATTTGACCTCAGCTGGTTTTAATGATTACAAGGTGAAGTCTATACGACTATACACTATATAAATCAGCTAACTTTATATAGGTCAAAGTTCACAGTCATATTACTTCCTTGTGTTTAAAGATGATTTCATTTCCTAAGTGAAGGAAACTCCTAACGCCATTAGCAGACAAAACAAGGTAACAGTTCCCAGCACACTCCTTGAATTCCTTCAAAGGAAAATGCAAGCAGCCAACTGTCACCTAGTAGGTGCACATCACAGACTCTTCCTGCCTCTCCAGTCTTATCGCACCTTGCTCCCCTCCTGCTATCTGTGACTTCATAACATCCCCTGCTGTTTCTAACTATTATGTAGATTTTCTTTTGTTTGCATGCTTTCCTTAAACTTATCTCCCTCCCCTATAACTTAGTTCCATGACAGGACAGACAGCGTCTGTGCTGCACATCATTTCATCCCTAGTGATCAGGACACCATCTGGCCTACGGAAAGTACCAATCAAAATTTTCTGGTGTTTGTTAACGCCATAACCAGATATTTACTAGATCTTAACTCTTAGCAAAATAATATGGGATGTGAAAAAGAAAATAGTGTTCTTACCTTTTCCACCTAGAATCTATAGTCCAGGTGGAAAAATGAGATACAGAGCCCCGTGTTACCTAGCTAATCTCAACAATAATGACGTTAGCAACTAATATTTATCTAACCCTTGTTGTACACCAGTTTCTATCCTAAGAACTTTTCATGTCCCTTCTTCCACGCTCTCCTATGGTATAAATACAATTACCACCCACTTTACAGATGAGGAAAATAAAGGGCAGTCCTGCAATGGTCTGAGGTCATAGCTGGGATGCAAGGCAGAGAAGATAGCCAGACAGACCATAAGTGGAGAGAAAGGATTACTAAAGGAGCTTGGAGTTATCTGGGGAATGTGAGTACAAAGTATGAGATTTCATCTGGGGTCGGAAGGATGTGAGAATGCAAGCTATTCTAGCTGGGAAGAAAAGAAACCAGGAAAGCTTGGGAGTAGGACATCAAATAAACCCAGTTGGGGATTTAAACCCACTTAAGCCAATAGATTAAATGGATTAAATAATGGATCTATATCTCACTTATTAATTACTGAGGTAGAACCCTGATTATAGAGGACTCTGAATACAGACTAAAAATTTGGGCTAATCAACATCAACCCCTGGATATTGTTCAAGTGTCAAGTACTCTTTTAGTGTGGTGGTTCTTACAAATTCACCATTCTCTTACTTTTTCCTTCTCAGAACCTCCTCTCTGATTATTTCCAGTTAGACTCTTCCTCCCACTCCTTCCTATTACCATTTGCTTCTCTATAAGCCAAAATAGATATTCTACTTTCTAATGGATGATCCTTCAGCAAGCTATAATTTCCCATTTTCATAATTTTCCCTTTCAGATAAACATGCCGTTCATTATTTGTATAAGTAAGGCTAATACTAAATTCTTTGGAACAGCCCTGTCCAATTGAAATAAATGTGAGCCACACATACATGAGAACTATGTATGTAACTTTAAATTTGTTAAGAGCCACATAAAAAACGAAAAAAGAAACAGGGACAAATAGTTTTAATTATACATTTTATTTAACTGATGTTTTCAAAATATAATAATTATAAAATGTAGCCAACATAAAAATTATTGGTAAAATATTCTACAAAGTGTGTATGTGTGCACACACCCTATGTCTGGGAAACACAGCACATGTCATTCAGACTAGACTCATTTCAGGTACTCATTGACCACATGTGACTGGTGGCTAATGTGCTGGACAGTGTCTAGACTTAGTTTGAGGAGAATAAGCTGTATGGACGGTCTACTACTCTTAGTCTGTAAGCTTACTGTCAAGGAGCTCTTGCCACAGGATTTGATATAATCCGTAATGAACTTGAGTCTTTCTTGATTCTTAGGCAGTTTTTTTTTTCCTTTTCTGATGCATGAAAAGCTGTAAAGAATTTCAGATTTTTAGCAATAAGATCTAATATAACTAATGTGAAGGAGAGATGCTCTGAAAATGGCTGTTAAATCTTCACATATTGATATCCAGCTTACAGATTTAGCTAGTTGTGGAGCTGTGTCTCTTTCTTCCCCAATTTTAAGTTGCTGCCCACTCTGCAGTGGTAAATTCTGTGGGCAGTCCAGGGCGGCACCTATGGCTCAAAGGAGTAGGGAGACTGCCCCATATGCCAGAGATGGCAGGTTCAAACTCAGCCCCGGCCAAAAACTGAAAAAAAAAAAAAGAAAAAAAATCTGTGGGCAGTCCATATGTGAACACTTATCAAAGTATCCTACTTTAAATGAAAGGTGACTTAGATACCTAAAGTAAATGCATACAGGTAGACTTTGATCCATGAGCTGTGCCCTGGGCTGCTAGCAACTGGTTATTAAGTCATTTTCTCAACAGAATATCCTGGCACTGCTGCAAGTACTTTTAAAATACTAAAATATTTGAACAGTATTTGGTAAGTTCCCTCCTTTCAAGTAACCCTTTCTGCCACCACCCTGCCATTGAGAACATAAGTGAGGCCCAGGACCCTGCTCTACTTCTATGGACACACATCTATTCTGTTTGGCCAACACTAATATTGTCATTAAGTGTTATAAATATTGGTCCAGATTCCCTTGTGCTTCTTTATCCATGCCGTACAAACACTACTCAATGGAGTGTAGGGATCAAATAAAAACGTGATCTCAGAGAACTGAGATAAGAATTGGAACATTGTATTTAGAGAAAAATCCATTTCCAGATCTATTTTGAAACTTAGTTCTGATGTTCAATGGGGTTACTAACTTAGATAACATCCCAAAGGTGAATAAATGATCCAAATAACCATGTGCCAAATGTATGTGTCAGTATTATGGACTTAATTTTTGTGCCCCTCCCCCAAATTCATACTTTGGAGTCATAACTCCCAAAGGGATGGACTGGGATACAGGGTTTGGGGAAGTAATTAAGGATAGATGAAGTTTCAAGGGTGGGGCCCTCATGATAGAATAAGTGCCCTTGTAAAAAACACACACACACACTGGGGAAAGGCTATGCAAGAAGGCAACTGTCTGCAAGCCAGGAAGAGAGCCCTCACTAATAAGTGAATTGGCCATTATAATAGATGATCTCAGACATCCAGCTTCCAGAACTGTGAGGAATAAATATCTGCTACTAAAGCCACCCACTCTATGGTACTTTCTTATGGCAGCCCAGACAGACTAATAT
The DNA here is from genome assembly GCA_963574575.1 of Galagoides demidoff. Lineage (NCBI taxonomy): Eukaryota > Metazoa > Chordata > Mammalia > Primates > Galagidae > Galagoides > Galagoides demidoff. The sequence continues at coordinate 24,412 of CAUYQV010185319.1, forward strand.
AGTCAGTCATTGCATTAGGAAAATCGATTATAATGATTTCTAGTACTCATAGTTAAACCTACTCTAAAACTGTAGACTAATATAAAATCCTCCAGTAAATTGAATATAACACTTGCAAGATAATCCTTAGTATGCTTCCCAAGATCCTCATAAAATAACATTTTATAGTATTTTAACACATTTTTCTTGGTTTATGAGGCAAACAGTATCCTCATCACACAAATACCTCTATACACCCCATTTCCTGTAATACCAGATGTCATCTGATTTTTTTCCTACCACCAGGGTCATATTTGAAAATGAAATTTACCAAACTTGTTTTATTCTGCATGACTGTGCCGTTCCCCTCTTTAACGTCCTCTAAGTTCTTTGGTCCAGTATCTTTAAGCCCTTGTATAAGTTTTATGACGGCTGTAGATTTTGAAATGACTAAAAAGATAAGTGTTTGAAAATATGGATCTAAACTAACACCAAACATCTTAAAATAGAACTGATAAATAACATTCTAGAATATACATGTGCACACACATTAAAGGTGGTAAACTTGCAAGAACCACAGAGTGAGTGAGTTAGACTCCTTCAGGTTATGTAAAAGCAATGCACATTGAAGTTTGCCTCAGCTGGTAGGAGATTCAGGGAATGAGGAAAACAATTCATCAGCCCCAAGAAATGGATCATTCAGAAGACAACAACAACTTCTTGAACAGTTATCCACTCCAAGATGTCAGCTCCAAGAGCTGACCAATTCCTTTCATAATTATTAAGCTAATATTAGTTCTTTCCTGGTAGTTGGAGCTCTCATGTCAGGACACCTTAGTGTAATACACACTAAGGCCAATACGGCCAAGCTATAGGTATCTTCCCAGGAACCATCACTCACCAGTCATCTTAAGGTGATACAGTGAAAAACATGGTGAGTTCTTTCCCCATCTTGTCCTGATTAGGTGGCAGAAACATCCCCACATTCCCTAATTAAAGGCAGCATGGTATGAGAGAATAGCAAACCAGAGACAGAAGAACAGGGTGAACATTTATAGTTTTGCCACTAAGTGATTGACACAGATTACTGACATCTTGTCAGTCTTAATTTGGGATCCCCCAGAACATAACCAGACACAAAGTTATGGGTACAGAAGAGTTTAGGGGCAGGTGGTCCCAGGAAACACAGGTGAAACATGAGCACATGGGGCAGGGAAATGCAGACAGGACAGCCAGCTGGGGGTGTTAATGAGAAGGGCCACTGCTGAGGGCCTTGGGTTCCATTGCCATGAGAAGGGTACAGAGTGCAAACAGAATTGTCTCCCTGAGGGATGAAGGATCTAGGGTGTTTGCGTCCCACATCTGTTAGCATCAGGAGTTGGTCAGGAACTTCTGGGTACTTCTGGTCCATACAGAACCAGAACTTAAGTCTTTTTTCCAAATGTAAAGGTGTAGGTTTGTAGCCTGAGGTAAGCATTTAGCTCTCTTGTGGGAGTTTCTAAATTTATGTGAGCTTCAAAGACCAGGATGAATTTTTAAGAATGCCCTCAGAGTTTCAGAAAGCAGCTCTTCACTGGAATATTCTGCTGGACCTTAGGCAAGTCCAAAGGGAAGTAGATGGGCCACTGTCTGTGACAAAGCTTGGCAGGCAGGGCTGTTTCTGTTCTAGCTACTCTAGCTCAAAAGACATGGATCCTCTCTAGATCTCAGAGGTAGAAATGGACTGGGAGGGAGAAATAGGAGGAGGAGAGGATTGAATCTAGCTTTCAGACCTCTACTACAATGACTTAGAATATTTTAGAAAGGTCAAAAATCGGATTCAATTTGCATGTCCAATGACAAAGGAAATAGTAAAACAGCTTGTGGTAGGTCTACTCTGCAGCCATTCATATTTTAGAATTATATTCAATGGCATGGAAAAAGTTAAAGGAAGAAAACTGAAAAAAATAAAGTGATTACATGGGAAAATGGAGGGCCATGATTCAGACTCCATTCTCTCTCAGAGATGGGTCTGTGGGTCCTTCCAGCTGTGAGGAACAAATAGGTACTCAAAAAAATTCATCCTGGTCTTTGAAGCTCACATAAATTTAGAAACTCCCACGAGAGAGCTAAATGCTTACCTCAGACTACAAACCTACACCTTTACATTTAGAAAAAAGACTTAAGTTCTAATCCAACAGGGCAGGTTTGTGTCTTTTAGTCCTTGAAAATGTAGCTCTTAGGTGCTTGGATCTCGGCAGCAACACTCAGCCATACCCTCCAAGTGCACCTGCCTGAGCCCAGAATTTGAAGCATTTTTGGATCTATAGACAGATTCTGTCTATAGCCTCAACACCTCCATGAAATAAAATAACTGAGAAGTAGTGACCTGCTGCCAGGCTGTGACTTTGCTCACCATTCAGGCCTCAGAAGCCCTCTCATTTTTCCTAAGGAGAAGGCCCTTTCAAATAGGGCTGGCAAAATGACCTTTCTTCAGCAGATCAAATTATGCCAAAGTATAAATAAAACGCTTGTACTTTCCCAGGTTTATAGATGAACTTTTTGATAGAATTCTAACACTGTTTTCATTTAGAACCATAGCTACTTTTGTTTCCTATGGCCTGATCAAGTTTAAAAAAAGGGTTATCAAGAGAGCCTGCAGCGTAGGTTAGCAAGGGGGAGGGAGGCAAGATCAGAAAATAAATCAGAAGGATGGGGGCAAGGGGACCGAAATAGCAAGTCCCGGAGAGCTAAAAGTAAGAGCAGATTTGCCTTTGTTTACATTGCCAAAGGGGAAAAATTAACTTGATGGAAAGGGTAATTAAGCATTTCTTTTTCCATCATGGTCCAACCTGGCTTCATATCCAGCTGTTCCATTTTACATAGTGATGCTTTTTCAAGTCACTGAGTTAAACATGGCCAGTGGGACTTTGGTGCACACGTGTTTTATAAGTGCACAGTAAAAATCTCAGTGAGGACAGTCCCACTCAGGTAGGTGGATAATGAGGGAAGAATGGGAATATTTACAGAAAAGTGGTGTTGTCAGGAACAGAGATAATATGAACAAATCAGCAGATGAGCATTCTGAACTATTTCACAGAGATTATCTGGCTTAACACCCTTGGTGGGTAGGTTTAGAAACTGGGATTATGTGAGGTGAATGCATTTCCCTGGAGTTATAAAGCCTGGTTCTAAATTCTGAATCCTAATCCTTAGCTAGTGTTCATTCCATCTTAATGATAGATTTTCTCATTTGCTGGTATTTTCAATAACAACTTGAAGAATTTCACCTCCAGTGTAGGAATGAGCTGTTTTATACAAGTTTGCTGTTTAAAATGTGTGGTTTCTATAATGGTCATTACTCCAGCCATGCCTTGAAGATGTTAGTACAGGTTGTGTATCCCTAGTTTGAAATTCTGAAATCCAAAGCATTTCTGGGCCCAAGCATTCTGGATAAAAAATATCAGCCTGAACCTGGATTTCACCCCAGCTGCGGGAACAATTGGCCACCTTTGAAGAGGAGTTAATGAGAGCATAATGAAGACAAATGAACAACCGTAGCTCAGCTGGGACTCCTAACAACCAGAACAATGTCCGGTCGGGGGCCCAGTTATCTTTCAGATAGTTTAGTCTTGTGTACTTAGCTCCACTGTGACCAAACACAGTTCAGATCATCAACATCTGAACACTCCGGGAAGGGGCTACAGGATCTATTTTTCTTATATAAAAAATAGCCTCTACAATGTTTCTGTGAGGTCCCAATCAGCTGTAGAGGTTCCAGTTTAGCACTCCGTTCAGACGGAGGAGAAATTACTTTGTCCCTAACTGCTTCACAAAATAAGCCAGAGATTCTAATGAGCAGGCCAGGATAAATATTTTGCTTGACATAATCAAATTAGTTTATAAGAATCAAAGGAAACCCAGGTGATTTCCTAGTGACCTGCTGCCAGGCTATGACCCTGCTCACATTTCAGGCTGCAAAAGTGAAAGTTTGATCTCTTCACATCCTATATGGACACCCTGTATAGTTGTTTTTCTAGAAGCTGGAATCCAAATCTGGTGCAACTTTTGCATCAAGGTCTGGTGCTCATATGTCAAGATTTACACCTTACAGAAGAAGGATATTTTATGTGTAGGATTTTGTGTTCATTATTTATTTTGTTCAGACCCATTAGAACTTACACCAATGTGACCTCCTGTTGCCACCCCACGCAGGGGCTGCCCCTCTTTCTAAACGCATTTGATAGACCTCCTGGCTTACAACTGTCTTCAAAAATAATTAATAGTCTGTTCACTGTTATACTACTTTACATTCACGTGTAATTTTGGTGTAGCATGTTTTGCCGGTTGTATTATCCATCTCTTATGTAACACATCCCTGTTTTTGTTGGTTATTTCCTTGAGTCAGATCGACTTTAAGAATTCAAGATTCGCCATCATTGATTATTCATGCGTCAAACTCAAAAACAGTCCAGAAAACATTTTGTAGAATGGCGCATCGCTAGCATTGAGACATCCATTTTTATGTGTATTTTTAATCTCTGTGGGGTATGGATCCTTTTGAGAATATGATGGAAGCTCTCTCTCACTCCAGAAAAAATAGATACATGAATACATACACAATTTTTTCAAATGTTTGAAGATCCCTAAGGATCTCCTAGGGTAAAAAACTTTTGTTCTAAATGGATGTCTTGGAAAGAAATCACATTTATTTTGATTTAAAGTCTGGTTATTTTTTATTAAAAATTCAATAGTTTCATTATTTGTCATCACAGCTTTAATCTATACAGGTACTAGTCTGTGTAGCTATGTGTAATTAGCTGCATTAAAAGTGACCTACTTTTTGAAATTTCTGTTTTATAGGTTTTTCATTTGATTGTAATCTATTTTAAATATTTCTTTGAACCTTTTTAAGCTTTCTAAATGAGGGTGTTTTTTTTTTAATTTAAGACAGGGTTTCTTTTTTATTCTTGTTAATCTTAAAAGTACATCTATCTATAGACCTTTGGCTTGAATATTTGATTTAGTATTTGCATGTGAAAAAATTCTTTAAATATGACATTGACCTTAAAGATTTTGACAGTCAGAATCTGCATATAAATTTAATTCCATTTCTCTGCTATTAAAATAACATTGACTGAATCTCAGAATTAGGTAATAACTGTTTTACATTTTTTGAACATTCCAAATGATAATTGTTAGAATTAAAAAAATGCAAATCCAATATGCAACTACCTTTTTCATGGTATAGAGTTTACATAGAAACTGCAAGTTCTTTTAGTGACCATATACACTGGTATCATAGTCCATTTAGACTGGACTATGAAATTTATAAAATACTACAAATTAAGTAGCCTATTAATGATAAAAATTTATTTATCACAATTCTGGAGGTTGTGAAGTCCAAGGTCAAGGCATCTATAGCTTCAGTGTCTGGTAAGGGCCCACTTTCTGATTCATGGAAGATAATTTCCAGCTGTGTCTTCACATGGTAGAAAGGGGAAAGGGGTTCTCTGTGGCCCTTTCTATAAAGGCACTAATCCCAATTATGAGGGCTTCACTCTCAGGGCCTAAACATCCTCCAAAAGCCCCACCCACTAATCATCTTGGGAGTTAGGATTTCAGCATATGAATTTTAAGGGGACATAAATATTCAGACCATATCAACTAGATGTATTTTCTTTCTTTCTCATTATGAATAATGATTTCATACACATACAGTTGTGGCTGGATTCACCCATCCCAAGCAGAAAACCTGCACTGCCATTTCAAACCTACACCTGATAAGTTTGATGAAATAGGACTCGTGATTTAAAGCTTTGCTGAAGTTTATGAGACTGGAAATTCAGATACAGGACACATCTTAGAAAAAGTTACAATGTGTTATAAGCCATCTGGCAAAATGTTTTCTAATACTACACAGATCAATAGTGCAAATAACAATTGATGGTTTGTTGGATTCCATGAAATGAATTATATAAAAACATAAGATGATACAGAAGGTGCCTTTACTGTTAAAGCACCTGCTCAAGAAAATTTAAGAGGCAATTTATTTCTTAAAGACACAAATTTTTGGTGGCAAAACAGATACAATTGCATGATCAATTTTTTAAATGTTTTTACACATTTTATATGAATCATTAGATCATAACATTATAAACTCAATGTAAATAATCTCTTCAAAGATATTTCTTATGTAATATTTGGCATAGAAGCATAGTATTTATGAAAATTAGAATAATTAATCGTTCAATGTAAATGAATGAATTTTAACTACATGCAAAAACCTCAAATACTCTTAAAACCTTAATGTTGTGAGAAATGAATATTGCATAAGACTTAAGTATCAAATTATACTATTTTTTATAAATAAGTAAAACTAAAACACTTGTGAATTTAAAATTTAGCCTAATCCAGATAGTTATTTTCAATAATTATTTTCAGTGGTAATGTAGAAAAAAGTATTCAAATTTTTTTTCACAATCCACATCTTATTTCCAAACTTAAAAGGGCAAACTTTAATGGGAGCTGGTTTAAAACAATTTGACATGAGTAGATAACAGTTTGGAAAATGTGTCTGTGCTCAGTTTTTGCTTCCAAATTTGGACTTTTAGACTTATTGTACATCTCAGAAAGAAATAAGCAGTGCAGATAATTAAACATTTGCCTTGGGGGAATTATTTGCAGTTAATTAAAACCACACACTTTGGGTGTATACTTGCTTCACTGGTTATTAAATTTGGATCATATGTTAACTACCCACGTTTCTCACTTGTCCATCAAATGTTGCTTTTGGCAGGTTCAAGAGACAACTTTCTCATAATATTCCAAACCATATTGTTTAAAGCTATCTCTCAGTTTTGAAATGGAGAGGGAAGGGAGAGAGAGAGAGAAAGAGAAGCAAAAGGGAAACAAAGAATGATTTATTTTAGACTTCATCTGATTGAGCTCTATTAAGGGGTTATGGCTCAACTGAGGGATATAAACTCAGTAGAGAACCTATTTGTGAGTAACACAAGTGTTGGTCTGCCATCCCTGGCTTTCTTCATGGCCACATGCTTACGAGATTGGCTCCTGTCTTTTAGATACCTTTGGATCAAAGTATCCCTTTCACATGAAAAATATCTACTAGATGGAAAGTTCATGAGGGCAGAGACTTTGTATTTAGTTTCCTATTAGCTCCCCAGCATCAAAAACAGTGTCTATCATCAACTTGCCCTTAATAAATACATAAGTGTATGAATATATACACATGTACACTCTCTCTCTCTCTCTCTCTCTACATATATATATATATATACATATATATATACACACATACACACATATACTATGTATGTATATATATACACATATACTAGGTATGCATATATATACACACATATACGTACACATATATACACACAGAGTCTCATTTTGTCACCCTCAGTAGAGTGCTATGGTGTCATAGCTCACAGCAACCCCAAACTCCTGAGCTTAAGGGATCCTATTGCTTTAGCTTCCTGAGTTCTTGGGACCACAGGTGCCCACCACAACACCCAGCTATTTTTAGAGACAAGGTCTCACTCTTGCTCAGACTGATCTTGAATTCTTGAGCTCAAGCAATCTATCTACCTTAGCCTCCCAGACTGCTGGGATTATAGGCGTGAGCCACCATGCCCAGCCTAATAAATACTTTTTAAATGAATGAAAAACCTATTTTTTCTCTTCTTGCCAGTTCGGTCACAGGCTCTTTTTGATGTTTTTTTTTAAAGCGCCTCCAGAGAAGTCTCAAACATTCAAACAGAGGCTATTACATAGTCACAGAATCCTTTTAGCCATGTTATTTCCTATAAAGTATATCCTATAGCAAAAAAGATGAATGTATGCTGATTTCACATTTAAATGTGCTAAGCAAGGGAGGAAATGAACGGAACAGAAGGTCTGTATTCACCCCTTGCTGTTATTAGTCTACTGGTAGGTGCCCAGAGGAAGACAAACTTTATTACTTCTGGATTTCAAGACTCTGTATCTGACTTTTTCAAGGGCTCAAGACTCCCTATGAGAACCACGATAGTAATGAAAGCATTAAGAACCTTAAAATTAGATATTCCTTTCCTCATCATTTGCCTGCCTTTCATATCCTTTCCTAAATTCTAAACCTTTCACTAATGCATAAAGCCAGCTTATATTTTCTTCTTTGTTGCAAAAAATAGCCCAACTACTT
>CAUYQV010185320.1:0-11682 GCA_963574575.1 Galagoides demidoff
GGTGCCTGTAGTCCCAGCTACTTGGGAGGCTGAGACAGGAGACTCGCTTGAACCCAGGAGTTGGAGGTTGCTATGAGCTGTGATGCCATGGCACTCTACCCAGGGGGATAGCTTGAGGCTCTGTCTCCAAAAAAAAAAAAAGTTTGCTGTATGTTTAATATCCCTTCGGGATCACCATAACATATTCCAGACTTCATTTTTGTACGGGAGAAACAATATCCCCCAGGCACTAGCAATGTAGGAAACAACAACAAAATACCTAATACTAATGGCTAGTATTGGCTTACTGTGCACCGAGCGTGATTTAGTGCTTTTGTGTGGATTAATTTAATGCAAACAACAACCCTGTAGGTACCATTATTGGTGCCATTTCACAGATAAACTGAGACTAGAGAGGTTATGCTGCCCGTCTAAGGTCACAAAATCATAAATAACTGAACCTGCTTAGGCTGGGTCTCCTGCCCATGCTGGTAGTCACAGTGCTAGTCTCCCTCCCAAGATGATGTTACTGTATAAACACTACTGCACATGTAAACATTTCCCACATGCCACCTTATACCAGGGGTCAAGTATTTAAAATCACTGTCTTCAACTAGTGCAGTTGGCCCTCTGTGCCCACAGTTCCACATGTGGAGATACAAACAGCTGCAGATTGAAAATACTGAAAACACCAATAAAAACAAATATAAATTTAAAAGATACAGAATAGTAGCTATGTAATGTAGAGATAATTTAAAGTATACAGGCCAGATGATATGCAAATGTTACACTATTTTATACAAAAGATGTGACTGTTGCTTGGTGCCTGTAGCTCAAGCAGCTAAGGCGTGCCAGCCACATACACCTGAGCTGGCGGGTTTGAATTCAGCCCACTCACCAAACAAACAATAACTACAACCAAAAAATAGCCAGGTGTTGTGGCAGGCGCCTCTAGTCCCAGCTACTTGGGAGGCTGAAGTAAGAGAATAGCTTAAGCCCAGGAATTGGAGGTTGCTGTGTGATTCCAGAGCACTCTACCCAAGCCAACAGCTTGAGGCTCTGTCTCAAGAAAAAAAAGTTTCTACAAAAGATGTGATTATCTGCAGATTTTAGTGTCCTCGGGGTTCCTGGAATCACTCCTCTGCAGAGGGACAATTGTATGTACCTAAAACTTATTGCTGGGGGAGCCTAACACAGCCACACACAAACCCATGCCCCTCCTCCTCCTCTTCTACGACAAAGGCACGAAGGATCTGGCGAGCCCCACCCCCAGAAGTTCAAGCCAAAGACCTAACTTTCCAGGCAAGCTGTGGGATTTGCCCACTCTGCCCCGCATAAAAGTGGTCTCTAACTGCCCCTGAGGGCAGCTGCCACCTATACACTGCCCTGATGGGTCACCCTCCCCTTTCAATAAACCTGACCAAACATTTCTACTGTGACCTCTCTGGGCTACATCATTTACACCTTTCACTTATTTAACAAGTGTGGGCAGTTACTCACTGAGGAAAACCTCACTGGGTGGTTTGGAGTTTCATAGAATCCCTTCATAGATGGAATCTCCCTATAGTTTTCCAATGTAGGGCTCCTAATTCTATGTCTTGGGTCATTCACTTCAAGTGCAGTTCTCTTTTCACATTATACCTCTTCAAAAATTTGCATATAATTAGCACATTCACCCTGAAGGTTCACTTTACCAGGCTAAGAGGACCTTCTTGTCCATCCCCAAATAGGCCATGTGTCCTGTGAACTCTGTTCACTTCTTCACAATGCTCATTACCATTGGTGGTGGTGTTTATTTAATAAGAACATTTGGTGAATGTATCTCTCACACCAAATGACAGCTCTGACAGGAGGGCACGTCTGGGTTTGGTTTCCCCTCTTTGCAGCCCTAAGATGGCACTCCTTGCCGCATAAGAGACTTGCTAAAAATGTGTGGAACCCATGCAAAATCAGCTACTCATTAAGTAATTCACTCTATATCATAGGACACCATACTTTTGCCGCCGTTCTTTCTGTTTCAGCCTCTCAATTGCTTCCACATTTTCTTTGGGAATGGATTCTATGAGGTCAGTTAGTTCCACCAGGCGAGACTCTACTTTTACCAGCTTTTGAACTGGGTTGAGGCTGCCAACCTCCGCATCTCCAATGCAGACTCTGTACACTTGATTAATTTTTCTACTAAGTGAATCTATCAGTTTTTCCTGAGATTAAGAGCAGAAAACACAACATCACATCACTAGTCAGTTGCTCATTCAACAAATGTACAATTCCATTTACTATAGTACAGTGCTACTAAATGTTTCCCTTTTCTAGAAGAAAAACTTTAATGTGACGTAGACCAGTGAGAAAATGCAGCAGTGATATTTACATCATAATTTTTATGGATTGTTTTCTTTAAAAATATTTAAGTCTAGGTATTAAAAGTATTAATAATATAAGACAGAATATCTTTTTGCTTGGATGTTTTTGCATACCTGATTCCCTAAGCATTCAAGTAGAGACAACAAACATTTAAAAAAATTTTTTTTTGTCACTCCTGCATTTCCTTTTGGCACAATATGTGAGCCCCCCCCATTTTTTTGCATTTATTACTCTATTGCTAAACGATAATCATCCTATATAACAGTTATTTGCAAACATGCCTTCTCTCTCCTAGACTGTAAGCATCCGGAGGGCAGAAGCTGCTTATGCTTACATTTACATCTAAAACAGTGCCTTGCACATAACTATGCATTTAATAAATGTTTGCTGAATAAATGACTGAGTGCATTCTCTCAGAGAAAAAAAACAATTAAATGCAAACAGGTTCCCAGGCTGGCCCTTCACTCTTCCCATTGGGAAGCCAGTGCAGTATTCTAGTCTAAACAGAAGCTTAGGCCAAACCTTGCTGATCCCTGTACCTCGACACTGCGCTGTTTTAACCGCTGGTGGATACTCTTGAGCTTGAAGGTAACATTTGCTGGGACCATAAGAGCATTCTCCTCCTCTTTCTCCGCTGTTGCCCGGGTTTGCGAGACATTCGCAGCTAAGAGGACCTCAACAAACTGCTGGGCAATGCAAATCGTTCTCCAGGTAACATTCTGCTGCACTTCCTGCTTCTGCTGCTCAAGAAGATGAGAGTCACCGTAAAGCAAAGGACAAACAATATAATCAAGACAGAAATGGCTCCTGGAGCCCTGGGAAGCCCCTCCTGGAACCACAGTCTCCTTACAGAGCCACCAGACTTAATTATTAACATAAGCCAAGATCTGATACCAAGAGAGTACTTCCCATAGCGTCTGTCCTACTTCCTAGCATAGACCTCCCTTTTTTTTCTGTCTGAAATAAAACTTGCAATGGTTTCTGTTTATATTAAACACATGATCTTTATAGAAAACTTGGAGAAATTCAAAATAATAGAAAAAAGCAGGGGGAAAAACTTCCCCCTCCCTAAAATAGCACAGCATGTTTCTGTTTAGAAAAATTTCTTTTTCTTTTCAGAGGAAAACATAGAAGAAAAAGGAGTAAAAGTAACCTATTAGGGACTGGAATATGCATTTCATATGGAAAAATAATACTGCTGGCATAGTACAGCGGGGCGGGGGGAGGGAAACTTTAACGAAAACTGGTTTTAAGAAAAAACAACTTTAATATGAGAATGGTGCCTAGTGGGTAGATCTCATGAACACAGAGCTTCAGAGAGATGATTGGCAGTGGGTTTTCAGATGTCTTTTTTTTTTTTTTAATTTTCTCTCTCTTTTATTTTTGGTAAGTTCCCTCATCAAACAAGAGAAAAGGATAAGAACAGATGTTTTGTTCTTGAGACAGTAAGGACAAGAGATAGGAAAGGGAGATTAAAGAAGCTAATTCATGTACGAAAAAGAGATTGGAAGGCGGGGCCCAACACAGCAAAAGGGCAGAGAGAGAAGGGACGTTTCAGTCCGATCCCTGGAACCGCCACTAGAGGGCAGGCCCAGCACAATGCAGCGTAGAGAAAGCGCTGCCCCGGGGAGGCTGCAAGGGCTCAGAGGTGCTCTGGAGTCTGCAGGAGGGGTGGGGGTGGGGGTGGGGGCAGGATTATTATGAAAGACGGAAGAGAACTTTAGATGCCTTTCAACAGTGACTGGAAAGTGACACCACCAAAGCAACGTTTTAGGAGGACTCAAGTGTATCAAAACCGGCGAGGGGATGGCAGGGAGTTGTCACTGCAAGTCCTTTCCAACCCCAAATACTCAGTAATTCCAGTCCCTGTCTCATTCTGCTGTGTACTGATGGTACACAGCTCTCCCAATGCACCTGACCAGCTCCCTGTGCAGGAGGACAATAAAACCACAGAGAAACACATTCTGCAAAGTGAACAGTGGAATAGCTTATGTTCCACTTCTTGTTCAATGAAAATGGACCAAACTGCTACACAAAACAACATGGATGCATTTCACAAGAAACTAGACATATTAAACGAGTCCATTTTTATTTAACACAAAGCTCCAAACTAGGAGAGCTAATTGATGGTGAGAGAACCCAGGAAAGTGGTAAAGGGGGATAGTAAAGATTGGAGGAGGGTATGAGGGAGGTTTGTGGTAGGGGGTTTGGTGGGGCACTGATAATGGTCTATTACTGGATCTGTGGAATAGAAAATTCCCTGAGAGGTATACTTATGATTTGGGCACTTTTCAACATTACATTATACTTGAATTTAAACTTTTAAAAGTAAAATACTGGAGCCGTGCCTCAAAGTGAGTTGGGCGCTGGCCCCGGCCAAAAACTGTAAAAAAAAAATAAAATAAAATAAAAAATAAAATATGGGGTCAAGGAAAAAAAATCAGGAGATTAAATAATTTGTGTAAAAGTTTCTTTAAAAAGAATCAAATATGCATTCCACAGTTACAGCTCCAAAGTAACTATAATAACTTATAAAATTAGGCATGTCAATTATAGTTCAATAAAGTTGAAAACCTTTAAAGAATTAGGTGCAACTATGCTTACTTATAAGGGATTATGTTTTCTGCATTTTTGAGATCTGAACAAACATGAGTGAAGCAGGCAAATTCTGCTTTTCCCTCCCCATTTTCCTTCTCTACCTGTGCATCTCCCATGTTTCAAATTTCTAAGAGACACTATGAATTACGAGCCCCATTTCCCTAGACTGTACAATACATGCATGCCAAATTTGCACTGTGACCAAAATTGTGTGGATAGTCTTTTAAAAATCAATTTTCAGATCAATTCTACCTTCTCTGTTTAGGCATCTGGTTGCCTCGGTGTAATGAAAATACCACTTTTTAACACAATGCCCTAAACTTGGATGCAGGGGGGCAGATGGGAAGGAGAGAGCATGGATCTTTTGCATCTCAATTAGTTTCAGAATTGTTTGAAACAGAGTTGAAGGACAGAAATGACTCAGGCGGCCACTGACAATCAATGGATAAACAAAATATAGTATATATGTACAACAGGGTATTACTCAGCCTTAAAGAAGAATGCAATTCTGATCTATGCTACACCTTGGAAGAACCTTGAAAGCATTAAGCTAAGTGAAATAAGACACCAAAGGATGACTACTGTGTGAATCCACCTATATGAGGTACCTAGAATAGCAAATTCATAGAGAAAGAAACAGAATGGGGGAGGATTCTGCCACGGCCTGGGGGAGGGAGGAATGGGGAGTTATGTTCAGTGGGTACAATATTTCAGTTTTGCAAGATGTAAGAGGTTCTGGAGATTGGTTGCAAAACAATGTGAATTTACTGAACGCTACTGAAGTGTACATTGAAAAATGGTTGAGTTGGCTGGGCATGGTGGCTCATGCTTATAATCCTACTACTTTGGGAGACCAAGGTGGGTGGATTGCCTGAGCTCAGGAGTTTGAAACCAGCCTGAGCAAGAAAGAGACACCATCTCTAAAAAATAGCTGGGCATGGTGGCAGGTGCCTATAGTTCCAGCTACTCAAGAGGCTGAGGCAAAAGGATCACTGATGCCCAAGAGTTTGAGGTTGCTGTGAGCTATGATGCCACAGTACTCTACCAAGGGTGACAAAGTGAGACTCTGCTCAAAGAGACAAAAAAAAAAAAAGAAATGGTTGAGTCCAAATACTATATTGAAAAGATCAGAAAGTTCTAAAAATAGATAGTGATGGTTACACAACATTGCAAATGTACCTAATGCCTCTGGATTGCGCACTTAAAATGATTAGACAGGAAATTTTATGTTATATGTATTTTACCACAGTAAAAAAGGGGGAGATGGTAAAAAAAAAAAAAACAGCACTGAACTGAAAGGTGGCCATCATCATACTTCTTGCTCTAGCAATGCACAGCGCCATCCCCTGCTAACTCAGGGCATGGTAACATCCCAAGAAACACGTGTTAGAGGCCCTAAACAGCTTGAGCTTTTTGTAACCCCACCCACCTGTGGGTAGGGGAGGACAGTCATTTTCTTCTGATATAGTTCCCCCAAATCTACCTCTGTTTGGAAATCAAGTTCATGAATGTGATATTAGCCCTACATAACAACTTTGAATTTTTAGGTATTTCATTTGAGGTTTTTACTAAGAGGCCAAACTTAGATGGCTCCCGTTGTGGGTCTGAAAACTAACCTTAATCATTCATTCAACAAACATTTACTGAGCACGAACATTTTGGAGACACCAACCTGAGCTAAGGAAGAGTAAGACAATCTCTGCCCTCAAACCGGTTTGCATCCAGCTGGAAGAGGTGAACTTGTCAATAAAAAAGTATACTAGCACACGTCAGGGGTGCTTTGGTAACGAGTTTTATCTATGAGGAAGATAAACATCTTTCCCAAAGAAGCTGAGTCCACTACAGGCTCAGTGTTGGGCAAATTTTCTCTTCACTGCTTTCTGTTAATTACTTGCTGTTAATTAAATTACCACCAAAATGATCACAGGCAGTGAAGTACTTTCTATATATACACTCTGACTAAAAGAAGTGCTATTCATAGCGCAAAACCTCCACATCATTTAGAGCAAATAGTTTGTAGGAGAACCCCAATGCTTCCTATCTATGTAATTCTCTGTTACATATTGGCAAGAT
The DNA here is from genome assembly GCA_963574575.1 of Galagoides demidoff. Lineage (NCBI taxonomy): Eukaryota > Metazoa > Chordata > Mammalia > Primates > Galagidae > Galagoides > Galagoides demidoff. The sequence continues at coordinate 7,012 of CAUYQV010185320.1, forward strand.
AGTGCCAGGCTGGTTCTTCGCGTCTGTCATCAAACTGGAGCTTGTGGTTAGCTTTAACTCCTGTATTCCAATGCTTAGTACACAGCGAATGCGTATTATCATCATCACGAGCCAAAACGAATGTTTACCGTAGGCAAAGAATGATTACCTGCGTTTCTGAATTAAATTCTCCAAAACTAAATAGCCGGGCCCTTAATTCCAATTCTGCTGCTTTTTCCTCTTCTCTCACACAGTTAGCCTTTAGCATTTCCTTGTGCTCCAAAAGAAACTCTATGTTGGCATTTCTATTGCAAAAGAAGAAAGAGACCCTCACTCAAACTTGTGGTTTAGTGAAATAAGTATCAGCTGGGAGCTCCAAGCTTAGGCCAACATCCTCTGTCTATGGAGCCCAACAGTGAAGACACTGCCAAAGTACCCATGACTTTTCAAGTTAAAATGTGAAACATACATGTACAAGTCTTGCTTTTAACTCCACCAGAAGGCATTTTCTTCCCCTCCCCTCTTATTGTGGTCCTCCTCATATCCCCCAAACAGAGAGGAGCAGAACTGAGGGGTCAGGACTTCAGGTTGTGGTGTGTTCCAGGACATCAGCCAGCATTCTCAACCTGGTAATCAGAGTATCTGGAGAACCAAGGGAAAAACAGAGACTCCAGACTCACTAGCTGAGAGATTCCGATATAGATGCTGGAGATAGGATTCCGATATGGAGCCTCTTTTTCTGCCCTTTTGTATCCACCCTGTCCCAGAAAAATCATACTGGGCGTGGGGGACTCCGTACTCTCAGAATTGGGAAGGATACAAGGGTTAAAAGGATATAGAAGTGGTGGTCACAAGAAATGATTTTTAGTGTCTTCTGAACAAATTAATTTGTTCCAAAGTTAAATGTAGTTTGACCTATGTTTAAAAAGACTGCTGGGCGGTGCCTGGGGCTCAAAGGAGTAGGGCGCCGGCCCCATATACTGGAGGTGGCGGGTTCAAATCTGGCTCAGCCAAAAACTGCAAAAAAATAAAAAATAAAAAGACTGCCATCTGCAGAAAACTGATCTGAAAACAGTTTTATACATTTTTATAATGCGTAGATATAAGGATCCATTATCTGTGATTTGAAACTTTTTCAACTGTAATAATATAAAATTTTAGGGTAGGAAGGAATTTTGTGAATCATCAAATCCACCCTCTTTCCCCAACAGGAAACCCTTCTGTAGTACCTTGACATACTGATATGTACATTTTAACACGATATAATAGTTAATCACAAAAATTATGAGATGATTATTTTGCTGAGAGTCACAGCCAAGTAAATGCATTGGTTAGCACTATCATCCAAAGCATGATTTGATTAAGGAAATGACAGCTAGCCAAGTGATAGGGTAAAAACTACACCGGATCAAAACTACACTACTATTTTAATTCTTTCTTAGTCTTTTTTTTTTTGAGACAGTGTCTTAACTTTGTTGCCCTGGGTAGAGTGCCGTGGTCTCACAGCTCACAGAAACCTCAAACTCTTGGACTTAAGCTATTCTCTTGCCTCGGCCTCCCAAGGAGCTGGGCCTACAGGCGCCTGCCGCAACACCCGGCTATTTTTATTTTTTGGTCGTAGTTGTCATTGTTGTTTGGCAGGCCCAGGCTGGATCTGAATCCACCAGCTCTGGTGTATGTGGTGCCCTAGCTGCTGAGCTGCAGGTGCCGTGCCTCTTTTTTAGTCTTTTTAAGAGATCTTTTGTTATTACTATCTAGGAAAATATTTTGACCAAGTGAAAGAAAGTATGGACAAAATTAAACTATAGCCCATCTACTCTGTGTAAATATAGCTTCTACCTTTTCCACCCCACAATGTAAACTCTCATTAATGCAACCTCCAGCCTGAATCCAGAGAGATCTCGAGAAAGAGCCACTTGTGAATAAGCTAGACCCAGACTCCAGTTAGAAATTCCTTAACGGAATAAATCAGCAAGAAATTCCATTTCTTTTTTTTTTTTTTTTTCAGAGTCAGAGTCTCACTATGTGGCCCTTGGTAGAGTGATTCCATTTCTTAATGGAATAAATAAGTCAATAGATGTTTTAAATGACTTACATTTTATCCTGTATGACTTTTTCTCTTTTGTTTACATCTTCAAGATTTTCGTCTACATCCTGGGAATATTGGACCAAAGTAAGATTCTGCTCTTCCAGCTCTGTAAGGACTGCGAGTAATTCTTCTGGTTCTTTGAAATAAAGCACTGGCTCCTAATCAATCAGTAAAGAAGAAAATGATTCACTTAAGAACATGCTGCCTGCATGTGACTTACCTAGAAAACATAGTGGTGTAAGGGAATTCTGTTCTGGTTACAAGACAGATGTGGTGGAGAGCCGGCTCGCAGGAAGAGGACATTTGGGGGGCTGGCGGAAGATGAGAGGCATTAGAGAGGGGAAGGGAAGAAGGCAGAAGAGATGCTGAGGAAAAGAGAGAAGAGGAAAGTGGAGGTGAGGGAAAGAGAAAGACAGAAGAGAAGAAAGAAGACAGGTGGCTGAGTGAAGGCCATCATTTCCCCACATTTTAATTACTTTACGTTTCCCAAATTCCTAAGATTAAGTGTGTATTACGTTAAGCAATTAAAAAAAAAGACAATTACTTGCACAATCACATGCATCAGCATTGGCAATAGCCAAGATTTGGAAGCAACCTACACGTCCATCAGCAGGTGAACGGCTAAAGAAAAAGTAGTCTCTCCACGGGAATGTTATTCAGCCTTAAAAAAGGAAGGAAACCCTATCGTATGCTCCAACACAGAAAGCCTGGGTACATGATGCTAGGTGGAAGAGGCCGGTCACAAAAAGACAAATAGTGCATGTTTCCGCTGGTACGAGGTGTCGAAAACAGTTAGACTCTTAGAAACAAAGTAAAATAGTGTGACTGGGTGTAGTGGCTCAAGCCTGAAATCCTAGCCATTTGGGAGGCCCAGGTTGGGAGGATTTCTTAAGGCCAGGAGTTTAACACCAGTCTGGGCTACATAATGAGACCCCCATCTGTACAAAAAAATAAAAAATTAGCTGGATATGTTGGCACAGGCCTGTAGTCCCAGCTACTCAGGAGGCTGAGGTAGGAGGATCTCTTGAGCCTAGGATTTTGAGGTTGCAGTGGGCTATGATCACTGCCACTGCATTTCAGCCTAGGGAACAGAGTGAGACCCTGTCTAAGATAAGAGGAGAAAGAAGGGGAGGGGCGGCACCTGTAGCACAGTAGTTATAGCACCAGCCACATATACTTAGAGTAGTGGGTTCGAACCCGGCCTGGGCCAGCTAAACAACAATGACAACTGTAACAAAAAATAACTGGCATTGGGCAGCACCAGTGGCTCAGTGGGTAGGGTGTCGGCCCCATATACCAAGGGTGGCGGGTTCAAACCTAGCCCTGGCCAAACTGCAACAAAAAAATAGCCAGATATTGTGGCAGGCGCCTGTAGTCCCAGCTACTTGGGACGCTGAGGCAGGAGAACCGCTTGAGCCCAAGAGTCTGAGGTTGCTGTGAGCTGTGATGCCATGGCACTCTGAGGGCAACATTGTTCGCTGCTGGGTTCGGTCAGGGACGGGGCGGGGTGGGGAGGGGTGTTTAATGGATGTGGAATTTCAGTTGTGCAAGATGAGAAAGTTCTAAAGATCTGTTGTGGAATTATATGGGTCTTTTTTTTTTCTTTAATTACAATCAAAAAGATGACTTGGGTAAGGGTGTGTAATATACAATACTGAATGAGGTTTTTTGCTCCTTTTGAGTTTCCGTGGTTGTATTTAGGGTAGGGTTAGTTCAAGTCAATCTTGCGGCAGTGAAGGACTGTTTTGTTGTAGGCCTATTGATATCTTACAGTTCAGCTGCCCAGTACATCTCAAGCTCCAATAAAATAAATGATAAGCAATGAGAAGGTGCCTATTGTAAAAGGAAGAGTGTACTACGTGTAATAGATTATATCTATCTCCTAAATTATTACCTGGTAGACATTTATTTTTCATAAAATGATGACAAAAAATGGACAATATATCCAATTAGAGAACAGTATCAAAATCTTACTTCCCTCTGGAAAGTTTGTGGAATGTTTGGGGGTAGAACATTTAACTTCAAAAGAAGAAATGAACATCTATACTTTTCACCAAACAATATTTAAATCAAGAAATAGAATCTGGTTACCAGTTCAAAGTCCGTATCATCCAAATTGAATTCCGAACTGTCTTCCGAAGTGATACTTTCAGTCTGGCTGTACAAGAAAAAAGAAAATGTCTGATTTCTGAACCATGTTCTGCCAATAGCTTTGCTTTCATTTCTAGATTGTCTTCGGAACCTAACTGTAACACTCCTCTTTTTAATAGCCCGTCTAGCCCTTTTAGGGAACTGCTGATTGCAGAAATCAATGGATCCCATGAGTAGGCAAAAGAAATCAGGTTTTGTCCCCGCAGAGTTGGCATACACAAACAATAAGGCCACGTGGAAGGGCCATACCATGAGGTACTAATTACTTGAGGTGCATCCATGAAGGTAACTCTCCTCTGTCACTCTGGGAAGGGTAGAGTGCCATGGCATCAGCATAGCTCACAGCAACCTTAAACTATGGGGCTCAAGAGATCCTCTTATCTCAGCCTCCCAAGGATCTGGGACTACAGGCTCCTACCACAATGCCTGTCCCGTTTTCCCTTTTTTGCTGC
>CAUYQV010185321.1:0-10916 GCA_963574575.1 Galagoides demidoff
ATCACAGCTCACAGCAACCTCCAACTCCTGGGCTCAAGCAAGTCTCCTGCCTCCCAAGTAGCTGAGACCACAGGCACCTGCCACAACACCTGGCTATTTTTGGTTGCAGCCGTCATTGTTGTTTGGCCGGCCTGGGCTGTATTTGAACCTGCCACCTTAGGTTTATGGGGCTGGCGCCTTAGCCACTTGAGCCACAGGTGCCGAACCAGGTTAAAAGCTTTTGATCCCTCCTCTGCTCTACCTATGCACCCTCCCTTTGCCCCCATCCTTACTAAAATTACAGAAAGGGTATCATCACTGCTGATTCTTCCTGGAATAGATAAATCTCCAGATTGCTTCAGTCTTATACAGAGAAGCAAAGAAAGAGTTTGCTTTGTGGCTGTTTCTTGCTGAATCTGCGTTACCCAATTTGCCTTCTTGGGCCTCCTCTTGTTTGCTTGTTTAGTCTTTGATAATTTAGTTTTGTTGGATACCTATTTATTTGTTTCTACTTCCAACTTTCTAGAAAAAAAAAAAAAACTACCTCTCCATCGTCCTATGCCAATTTTACATCTATCTCCCAGGAATTTTGAAGATTCCAGTTTCAGTTTGGGTGAGACTTGGAACAGTGAACATGGAAACTGGGGGGGAGGGGGGGTCTGTGATGTGCCACATGCCCTCCCCCCCCACCGTGAGGCAGGGGATACCTCCTGGGGTCTCTGAGATGCTCCGCACCTGCATTCAGATGGTCTTCTGGGCCTGGGCACATCCCTGCCTGTGGTGTCCACAGGCTGCCTTCGTGTCCTCACGATCATCTTCTCATACACTAGTTTCACTGTCTGTGTGTGTGTGCACGTGTATATAGTGCATATACTAGAACTAGTTTAAGCGTGTGCAGGAGAACGAGGGGGGTTCAGAGAGAGAGAGAGAAAGGAGAGTTAAGATTATAACTATAGAGGAAATAGCTACTTTTAAGAGTTAAACATAGTTTTCTTGCAGGAGGAAGGCTGAGGATGAATGAATCCTTCAGGAATCCTTATTTTCATTGCAAATCATTGTCTTTAAGGGAAATTCGACATTTTAAAAAACCATGTCCATGTGTCACGATGAAAACCTTTAAAGTTATATAATTAAGCCAGTAGAATAATTTTAGTCACTATGTTTCTAACTAATCATGGCTGTTTTTTTCTAAGCACTTGCAAATAATTTGTTTACCAATCTGTTCTGGAAGCTGGGTCAAACTGAGTATTTTGGCATTTTGGAATCTTTTTTTTCACTTCACTTTTTTTTCTTTTTCTTTGAGACAGAGTCTCACTATGTTACCCTTGGTAGAGTGCCATGGTGGCACAGCTCACAGCAACCTCAAACTCTTGGACTTAAGTGATTCTCTTGCCTCAGCCGCCCAAGTAGCTGGGACAACAGGCGCCCACCAGAATGCCTGTCTACTTTTTTGTTCAGTTGTCATTGTTGTTTAGCAGGCCTGGGTCAAGTTCAAACCTGCCAGCCTCGGTGTATGTGGCCGGCACCCTACCCACCGAGCTACGGGTGCTGAGCCAGTATCTTCACTTTTGATAATGGGGAAAAACGCTTATGTGCTTTCCATCTCCTGTTAAGCCTTCACCTCCCATTATTGTTTAGCTCTTACACTGCTTATATCCTGCTGGTGTTCTAGGCTGGCTTATTGGCTTGAGGTAACACAAGGGTAGACAGACAGTGAGAAAGAATAAACAAGATGCGGTTCAAGCAGAGGGGGCTGGGTGCGCCCATGTCCATACCGTGCCACTGATTCAGTTATGATTCAGCCACAACAAGGCCCCAACAGGCTGGCAAAGCAGAATGTCACGGAGTCCGAGCAGATGGGCTTCGGAAATCAGAGAGTCATTTCACATCTCTGTGGTCTGAACACGGGGAGGAACTGGGCAGTGACTGGGGGCTGTTCCCTTTAGAGTTCTCAGATGCAAAAATAGAAACTAACTCCAGAGAACATACAAAAAGGAGGCTATTAAGTAGCTCATTGAATTTTCAGACATTCTGGAGATAAAGGATGAGAGAGCTGGCAGGCAAGGGATAATCAAGAGGACGCCACAGGGACGGCTTCCTGAGGACACCACTGCTGGCACTATCACCACCGAGTGCTCACCAACCCGGTGTTGACAACTCTGCTGCCTTGTTGTTCGGCTCTTTATCGGTCACATGGAACACGAATGATCTCTGATTGTCCCCAGACCACTATACCACTCTCTTTAGAGTCATTAATTCGAGGGAGAAGTGTCCATTTGAGTATATTTGCCTTGTGTTCAGGAGATTGGGAGAGAAACGTGTGTTTCCCTCCCTCTTTCTAGTGGGTGCTAGAGTCTTTCTTTCTGTCTGTCTTGGGTTTTGGCCCAGCAGGACAGGTGTGTGGACACCAGATGGCCAAGGCCTATGTCCAGACGTTTTAGTGATCCAACATGTAGGACTGTGTCTACAAAGGAGAAAATGAACAGTCCTAACTCAGTGACATAGAAAGGACAGAGCCTGGGCTGTTAAAACTGGGCTGACATAATTCATCTTGGTCCACATTTGAATTTATCAAAATGTCTAGCTTCTCTCTTGCAATTTTCCTCTTGTCTACAACTTCAATTTCCTTTTAAGTGCCTGCTCTATCCTTGAAAGTTTGAAAATCATTCCCCTTACTAGAGAAGCTGATTTATTCTGCTTTTCCTTTCTGTCGAGTGGGTTTTATTAAAAAAGCTAGCATGCTGCCATGCTTATGGATAGGCTCTGAAAACCATACACAAATACAATTGCTTATATTAGAAAGGTAACTGGAATATATTTTGCATGGGGGGGTCAGAATTTAATGGGAAAATGATATTCTCTTTGTCACTAACAGCTGAGAACTCTGCTAAGGTGAATCTTGGCTACGCAGTCATAGAGTTGGAAGTGGGGCTGCCAGAGCTAGCAAATATCTAGGATGCTCAGTTATATCTGAATTTCAGATAAGCAACAACAAATATTTGGTCTAAGTGTGTCCCACGCGATAGGATATACTTATGCGAAAATTCCTTGTTGTTTATCTAAAATTCATTATTTTATATGACATTTACATGTAACTGGGCACCCTGTATTTTATCTGGCAATTCTCGTTGGAGGAGACTGCAAAGGAATTCTATATGATCTTGGTACAGAAATATGCTTACACCACTTCCAACCTCCCTCTTCAAAAAGCAACAAATCGTAGAGGAACAGAGTGTTCTGGGCCAGGAGTTTGAGTTCAAATTCCAAATCTGAAAAGCAAAAAATGGAAAGGAAGATTAAGTATCTTGGCAAATCAGGAAAAACTCCCATTTGGTTGTCTATTAGTCATTTAAGCGAAACCAAGTGGTTTGGACTCCCTTGACTGAGATAAGTCGGTAATTTTCCTCACCTAACATGACTGTAGAATGTTCTTTTAAGACCTTTCATTCTCAGGTATATAAGGTTTTGCATTATATTAACACCACATTAATAATGTCAACCACTCTATATTGAGGGCTTAATACACGCCAGGGACTCTTCTGAGTACATTGCATTTGCTGACTCATTCATCTTGCAATAGCTCCATGTGGTATATTATTACCTCCATTTCATATAGATAGGGAAAGAGAGGCACAGAGAGGGGAGGTGCATTAAGTAACTCAGCGAAGGCCTCATAGTTAGTAAGTGATCACACAGATATACCTTGGCAATCTGGTTCCAGAGCCTGGGCTCTTAAGCAAGGTGGCACATTAGCTCTAAGAGGTAGACAGTCTCAAATAAACAAAATCATATTATTAAATAAAAATACAGTATACTATGGGTTCTGGTATCTGAAACTGCATATTTTGTTCTACCACTTGAATACACTTCCTGATTTTAACTGCTTGATTAAATAGCTTCACATTATGGCCTCTCCCACAAGGCCTGTCGGCTGCTACGTCCCACCTCTAGGGTGAGAAATTAATAAAGTCGATGAGTTGATTTGCTAGATTATTCTTTTAGTTTCCTCTCAGTTATCTCAGATGGATCCAGAGGAGCCCGTAAATTACACGCAATCACACTCCAGTCGTTGAAGATCAGTCTGCCTTCCTGAGGTTCTTTTTTTGCTTTGGTCCAAATACCTTCAGCTTTTTCAACCATTCCTTTGAGTGCTCAGGAATAGTTCAATCATGGTTAAGTTCTGTTGACTGGGCGTGGATATTATCTCCCATGGCGTAAACCTGTCAGTAGAAATTTTCCAATCATAAAACTTTCGTACACGCTTAAAATAAAAAAAAAATCACAACCTTTTATAGGATATCAAAAAGAAGTATTTTTCCCATGAGCCTTTGGAATGGAAATTCTGTCTTTGTAATTTCCCATGGTGAGCTCATATGCAGGGTCCTTTCCACAGCAACTCTTGGCAATGGAGGGTAAAACATGATAAAAATATATATATTTTTTGTATTTGAGGCTTGCTGCATTTTTTAAAAAGTCTTTAAGTGTAGGGCTTTATAGTGAAAGCAAATTATTAAATCCTTGCGTTTACCTCCTTCCGTGCCAACTGCCGCTGAAAATCCCTATTCTTTTGCACTTTATCCTTTCCAATCCTTCCTTTGAAAGGCAAATCTTTTACAAGGGACAGATTGTTTTAACTTTTACTTCAATAGCCTCGCATTGGAACTTACAGAAACATATGGAGAGAGGAGATAAAGAGAGACAAGAAACCTGGCTTACCTGAGCACTGGCGTGAGAAGGGGCCAGCAGTGGCTGGAGAAAGTTTGGTGCATGTGACTAAGTTTAGCCTCTGAGGAATGTGTGATGGTGGTTGGCGTCTAAGGGCTAACGGTTTAGAAAGTATTCATCATCAATGGTGACAAAATTTCGCTGCAGTTTTGGTTACTTTCAATAAACCACATAGACCCACTGTGGATTCTGTGAATATGCTGTAACTAACACTTTGTCAGTACAGACCAGCCAGACTATGCATTCGGGGGTGTGTGTGTGAGCCTGTGCGTGGATACGTGCAGCAGACAATGGGAGATGCAGGCAGAGGGAGAGTGAGAATGGAAACTGATAAGAAAACAGCAGGGGTGTTGATTTCCCCCCTTATATTCTGTCCACAGCTTGGCTGCTGTTCTCTTCCGATGAAGCAGCCCTCAGCAGTGCTCTTAGTAGAATCACATCTACCATGATTTTGTGCTACTTTATCAAGAACACCCCCAAACTTTCCTTTTACTTTTCACTGATGTGAATTCTGATGTACAACGATTTTCATCCATGGGAACCGATGCATCCCACTCCATTTATTTAACCTAGAAGTTGAGCTTCTGAAAATTGCCCTAACCAAAGCAATGGACAAGGGCAGAAAGATCTATGTGAAAGATTATTCACTGCAGTCTTGGTAATATCCACCACCCCTCATAGGATTACCTAAACATCCATCATTAAGAGATTACTTAAATGAGTTTTGTTACATGCTTTTAAGGGAATTGTCTATGGCCATTAAAAATGACACAGTTCTGTATCAGCAGACCTGAAATATGCTTATGATTTTACACAAAAAGAAAACAGGCAAAGGAATAGTATATATAGTTCATTCTTTTTCTTTTTTTTCTTAGACCTAAAGTGTCAACACTCAGGAGGTGACACGCTGTTGATGAAAAAAAATTGCCATCATTGTAGAATTCTCAATTTTTCAACTATTTATCTGTACCTAAGTGCAGAGGAAATACTCTGGAAAGATAGCAAAATTCGGGGAATAATTATCTCTGCTTAATAGAAGTGTAGGTGTTTTAACTTCATTTTTGTTGATCCATTTTCCAAACAATTTTATATAATTAATAGTCATGAAATTGTTCCTGTAAAAAGAAAAAAATAATTTTTTTAAACAGAAATAAATAGACCACATACCTATATCTTTGTTTCTGGAAATACTACTTCTTCAGTGAAGCCATTTTGAACTAAGTGAAATGGATATAAAAAATTCTTTCAACAATATAAAGTCTACACATACAACTTATGTGGATCCACAGTAGTCACAAGATGTACTGATCCCTTCTTTCACTTGGATGGGACACTATACAATTATTATTTTTTAAATCACGGAGTTGCTGCTACTTGAAAGATTCAGTTTACTTGTGCTTAAAGTGCTCGTATTGCCCACCCATTGCTCCTAAGCTGGCACATCCAATCCAATGAGAGCCTTACTTTATCTTTTAGGACTTTGTAGTAACAAGATTATCCCATGTCTGACAGATAGCAAGTATTAAAAGCAGTCATCGAGGGCCTACCATTGTCTGCTTAATGATTTTGATTCATATCACTTATTTCTATAAAATAAACTATGCGGCAGAAATTTATCTTCATTTTCAGAAAAATACAGACTTGGGAAAGTCACCGGATTTCTAGGATCATCTGGTTAGGCATTGGCAAAGCCAAGACCTAGATCTCAATCTCTTGATTTTAAATCCCATTTCTTTTCTCATTTCCATATTCCGCAAGAATAATAAAGAACTAAATACGCTTGGCAACTTCTCATCGAAGCCTATCTGTGCGATGTATGGAGATCATTCTTGCAGTCTGAGTTCTTAGTTGCAAACAACAAAACACGTTTGAGTCGAGAATAATTTGCAAAGCACACTATAGGATGATCTACAGGTGGATTCTCTCAGCACTTGTCAGAGGTACATGCGTGAATTCTGGATAACTCTTGGGTCACACTCTCTATGACCTGTGCTATGGCGCTTCTGAAAACTCCATGACAATAGACACAGTGTGGTATAGATGAAATAACAGATGAATGGGTGAGGGGAACAAAGCAAAGCCCAGAAAGCAACCCATACAAGCAAAGTCAACTGATATTTGACAAAGAACTAAGGGCAATTCATTAGAGAAAGGAAAGTCTTTTCAACAAATGGTTCTGAAAGAAGTGGACATCCACATATAAAAAGAAATTAGAAACAGAACGTACATCTCTCACAAAATTTAACTCAATATGGATCAAGACTTAAATGCAAAATGCAAAACTCTTAAACTCCTAGCAGGTAACATAGAAGAAAATCTAGATAGTAGGTTTGGAGATGGTGAAGAAGTTGATATGTTGGGCTTCATGGAAATTTAAAATTTCTGCTCTATGAAAGATACTGTCAAGAAAATGAGAAGATAAGCCACAGACTGCAAGAAAATATTTTCAAATGATATGGATGATGACCCAGAATATTCAAGGAACTCTTAGAACTCAGCAATATGAAAGCAACCAATCTAATCAAACAACCAGGGCACTGATCTGAACAGACACCTCACCAACGAAGATGCACAAATGGAAAATAAGCACATGTAAAGATGCTCGAGGTCATACTTCCTAAGAGGATTGCAAATGAAAATAACGAGATGCTACTATACTCCTATTAGAATGGATAATATCCAAAATACTGACAACACTGAACGCTGTCAGTATTCCACGAATTCAGCTGTCAGCGTTCACTGAATGCTGAAGAGCCTCACACTGAGGGTGTGGAGCGACCCGAACTCATTCATAGTCGGTGGGAATGCAAAATGATACAGACTCTGGAATACGGTCTAGCAATTCCTTACAAAGCTAATCATGGTTTTATCACATGGTCTGTCAATTGCATTCCTTGGTATTATCCAAAGGAGGTGAAAACTTAGGTCCGTGCAAAAACCTGTGTAGGTGTGCTTATAGCAGCCTTGTTCATAATTGCCAAAATTATAGAAGCAACTATATTGTTCTTTAATAGATGAATGAATAAATTGTGAAAAGACATGGAAGAACTCTAAAAGTCTATTACTAAGTAAAAGAAGCCAATCCAAAAAGGCACAACTATAGAGGCAGTAAAAAAAGCAGTAGCTACCCGAGGCTTGGTGGGAGGGAGGGATGAAAAGATGGAGCACAGGTGATTTTTAGAGCAGTGGGACTATTGTGTATGAATACTGAAAGGATGAATACGTGTCATTATACGTTTGTCAAAACCCACGGAATGTACAGAACAAAAAGTGAGCTCTAGGGTAGACTAGGAATTTTGGATTATGATAACGTGTCAATGTAATTTCATCAATTGTAACAAATGCACCACTTTGGTGAGGGATGTTAGTAGTGGGGGAGGTTGTGAGTCTATGTGGGGTGGGTGGGTACGTGGGAAATCTCTGTACCCTTTGCTCAATTTTGCTGTGAATCTAAACTGCTCTTAAAGATAAAGTCTGGTTTTTTTTTTTTTGAAACAGGACTCTGTTTCTTTGTCATCCTTGGTAGAGTGCCATAGTGTCATAGCTCACAGCAACCTCAAGCTCTTGGGCTCAGGCGATTCTCTTGCCTCTGTCTCCTAAGTAGCTGCACTACTGGTGCCAGCCACAATGCTGGCTGCTTTTAGAGATGGGGTCTCCCTCTTGCTCAGGCTGATCTCGAACCTGTGAGCTCAGGCAATCCACCCAGCTTGGCCTCCCAGAGTGCTGGGAGTAAGGTGTGAGCCACCATGCCTGGCCCTGATAAAGTCTGTTATTAATAAACAATCTCCATGATTTTTGACAACAATTAAGAAACTCTTCCCAAATATGGATTATGTGTGGAGTCTCTCCCTCCACGTATATCTCTTCCAAATCAAAGCTTGTAGAGGTGGCTTGTCTGGTTCACTCTAAGTCATGTGGTGCTGATGATGGGTTTGATAATGGAGTTCTAGATTCTACCTTGGGGTAAAAAAACTATTGGATGGGAGCTTCTATAGACACAGGGAGCCAGACTTCCACTATTATTGCAAATGTTCATCATAGACACCAATATGGACCGGGGTGGGGGGGACCTTACCTTAAAATTTTCCAACACATAACTTTGTTACAGGCACAAAATCACAATCACTCTCTTTTCTTCATTGGGGGGGAAAACAATGTCTTTTCTATTTTGCTATTAGCCTCCTTTAATTTCTGTATGTTCACTTTTTTCCGTGTAGAGGGGAGAGTCCCAGCAGAAAGGCTTAAAGTGCATCTATAACTGTTTCAAACTGCTTTCGATACATCCACTTCTAGGAACTATTTACTACCAGGGCTAGCCTTCCCCCCAGCCCCCAAAACATTTTAAGCATAAACTAAGCAAAGTATACACACTTGTATAAACCCTTTTTGTATCAGCCACACCAATGTAATTGCCCTTTGCCAATTTACTTTGGCTACCTGAGAAAAACTCAGGTGCTAAAGAAATTATCAAAAGATAATACATCTTTTAAGTGTTAAAATTATCAACTAACTATACCAGTGTAAGGATGATTTTATCTTTAGCTTTGACAATACCCTCAATCATGAATGGATTTGGCTATTCCAATTGGGAATAAATACACAAGAAGTCAAGAAATTCCCACAGCAGGAAAAATACAAGAGATAAAAGAAAAAGAGAAAGAAACAAAGAAACAAGACCAGAAGGAAGAATGGGCTCTGGAGAATAGAGATTGGTGCAGTAGGGTGGTTAGCATTGCTACCGACTGCATGAGTCGAGACCCAAAGAAAAATAATCATGATCATAAAGAGAAGAGAAAAATCCCACAACTCAGTAGCAAAATCAACACTAACATAAACCTTAAAAAAACCCTCAAACCCCAAACCCTATTAAAAATAGACAAAGGACTTGAATAGATACTTCTCCAAGGACGACATATAAGTGGTCAACAGGTATGTAAAAAGGGGCTCATATCATTAACATGAAATGTAACCACAATATGTCACATCCTGAGTATTAGGATGGCTATTTTTTTTTTTTTTTTTTTTTTTTTGAGACAGAGTCTCATTATGTTGCCCTGGATAGAGTCCTGTAGTGTCACAGCACATAGCAACTTCCAACTCTTGGGCTTAGGTGTTTCTCTTGCCTCAGCCTCCCAAGTAGCTGGGACTATAGGTACCCACCACAATGCCCGGCTATTTTTTGGTTGTAATTGTCATTGTTGTTTGGCAGGTCCAGGCTGGATTCGAACCCGCTGGCTCTGGTGTATGTGGCTGGCTCCCTAGCTGCTGAGCTACAGGCGCTGAGCCAGGATGGCTATTACAAAAATTAAAGATAAGTGTTTGTGAGGATGTAGAGAAATTGGAACCCTTGCATACTGTCGGTGGAAATGCAAAATCAAACATTTGCTATGGAAAACAGTAAAGAGGCTCCTCTCAAAGTTAAACATGAAAAATTAAAATTAGACCTGTCACATGACTCAGCAATCCCACATTAGCTAGCGTGCATGTCCAAAAGAACTGAAATCAGAATCTTGAAGAGACATTGGTATTCCCATATTCTCTGCAGCACGATTTACATAGGTATGACATGGGAACAACAGAAATGTCCACTGACCGGTGAATGGCTAGAGAAAATGTAGCATAACATTCGAGGAATATTATCTAGACTTGAAGAAGAAGGAAACCCTGCCATAAACAACAACATAGGTGAACTTGGAGGACGTTGTGCTAAGTAAAATAAGCCAGTCACATAAGGAAAAATACTGGATGATTTTGCTTAAAATATTTACAATAGTTGAACTCAGAAAGTAGAATGCCAGGGCTGTGGCAGAGGGAGACATGGGGAGTTGCTGTTTAACAGATACAAAGTTTCAGTTATGGAAGATGACTAAGTTCTAGAGACCTGCTGTAAAACACTGTGTTGATAGTAACAATACTGTATTTTGCACTTCAAAAGGTAGGAGGGTAGATCTCATGTGAAGTGTTCTTACTATAATGAAACAACCTCGGATTATACCAAAAAAAAAAAAAAAAAGGAAGGGAAAGGTGAATTGTAAATTCAGCCTGATACCAAACTTTTTTTTTTTTTTTTTGAGATGGAGCCTCAAGCTATCCCCCTGGGTAGAGTGCCATGGCATCACAGCTCATAGCAACCTCCAACTCCTGGGCTCAAGCGAGTCTCCTGCCTCCACAGGTGCCTGCCACAACGCCTGGCCATTTTTTGGTTACAGCCA
>CAUYQV010185323.1:0-18974 GCA_963574575.1 Galagoides demidoff
CGATGTTGCAGTGATGAGCATACACAGTGTGGACAGAGGACGAGCTGCCTGTGTCAGTGAGGAGCAGTCACTGTTCGGACAGTGGAGACCATGGAGGGGGCAGTGAGGAGCAGTCACCGTGCGGACAGTGGAGGTGACGGAGGGGCCAGTGAGGAGCAGTCACAGTGCGGACAGTGGAGACAATGGAGGGGGCAGTGAGGAGCAGTCACAGTGCGGACAGTGGAGGTGACGGAGGGGCCAGTGAGGAGCAGTCACAGTGCGGACAGTGCAGACAATGGAGGGGGCAGTGAGGAGCAGTCACAGTGCGGACAGTGGAGGCGAGGGAGGGGCAGGGAGGAGCAGTCACAGTGTGGACAGTGGAGGTGACAGAGGGGGCAGTGAGGAGCAGTCACAGTGCGGACAGTGGAGGCGAGGGAGGGGCAGGGAGGAACAGTCACAGCAGCAGGTGCATGTGACCCACAAGTCACAGGGCACATACTTATCTTAGAAGTGTTTAGGAAAAAAGAGACTAAGGTGAGGTGTGAAATCCACTGTGCTGGCCCAGCAATCGCAAATAAGTAATATACTATTAGATGACAGTTTTAAACTTACGTTAAAACATCATAATATCTCCCATTTATTGAATGCCCATTGTTTGCCAGATCCTGGCCTGACCCTTTTACGTGGATAATTGTTAATTAAATAAGCTCATAAGCAGAGCTTTACTATCCCCAAGCCAATAATTTAAAAATCCAAAAGTGATGATTTCCAGGGGACGGAGGGAGAAAGGGATGGGGAGTTGTTGTGTGATGGATAGAGAGTTTCCAAGTTTCAGTTTTACAAGATGAAAAAAATTCCACCTATGGCGGTGGCTACACAACATTGTGAAGGTACTAACACGACTGAGCTGGAGGGTCCCAGGGAGGAGGGCAGTGCGTGTCATGTACATGGTAAGTGCATTTAACCATAATTTTAAAAACTGGGGATTGGGGGAATTCAAAAAAGAACTAAAGAGTGCTATATTTTTCAAATGTAATCCTTTTAAATAAAATGCAGAATTTTAAATATTGAATGCTATTAGCATATATATTTCTCTGGCTAGTATACACACTAAATTTTGGTCTACACATGAAAACACACCACCATCATTGAACAGTTCCCACTGGGATTGCAAGTATACCCACTGCCACCGGAAGAGTCAAAAAGAATAAGGTCAGCTCTAGGAATCAGCGTGATCTTGAAGATCAGACTATGAACTACTACCCAGGAGATAACAAGGCTTGTTTAATCTCGCGGTATTCTTCCATGTGAAGAGAAAAACAAACTGGCCATTGTCTTCTGTATGATAATAGCCTTGGAATATGGGAATATGGGAATATTCTATAATTATGGGAATAATTATAATATGGGATAATATGGGAATCATTCTATATTTCTTGCATGAGAAATAAAAATCCACTGTCTTTAGACTTTTTTCTCAGGGATTATTGTCCAATCCTTTAGTCTTTCTTCCTTTTCCTGAAAGCTAACTAAAAGAGTGGAACTGGAATGTTCCTAGACAAAGAAATGTTGGCTACCCCAATTACCCTGACTTGATCAATTCATAGCGTATTCCTGTACCAAAACACTGCATGTAGCCCATAAAGCCATACAACTATTTTATTACCATAGTAATTAAAAGTGAAAAGTTTTTTAAAAAGCCGGGGGGGGGAGGGAAGCTTTCAAGATTTGAAGACTTCAAATTGCTTTAGGGAATAGTCTGTGAAAAGGTTCGGTAGATTCAAAATTACCTAGCAAGGTCAAGGCTGGGTCAAGTTTCCTAATGAACAATTTATTTAATAGAAGATCTCTGTGTAAAACACAACTAACATCATGTGCTTAAAAATCCATATTGGTTTCCCATTGCACTTAGGTTAAAACCAAAGGCTCGGTACCCGTAGTTCAGTGATTAGGGCATTGGCCACATACACTGGCGCTGGGGGGTTTTAACCCAGCCCAAACCTGCTAAACAACAACAACTACAGCAAAAAAATAGCTGGGCATTGTGGTAGGTGCCTGTAGTCCCAGCTACTTGGGAAGCTAAGGTAAGAGAATTACTTAAGCCCAAGAGTTTGAAGTTGCTGTGAGCTGTGACATGACAGCACGCTACTGAGGGTGACAAAGTGAGACTCTCACTCAAAAAAATAAATAAATAAAATGAAACCAAAGCTCTCCACCCGCAGGTCATACAGATTCATGGCCACCCTCCTCCCTGGTCTTACACTTTACCTCCAGCTGCACCCCACCTCGTGCACTACACTCCAGCCACTTCTGACCTCCTGGCTGTCATTAAACATGGAAACCTCATTCACACCTCAGAGTCCCATGCCTGGCACACTTTTCCTCAGGTATTTTTCTGGCTCCATCACACACCTTATCCAGGTCTCTGGCCAAATACAGTAGAACCTCCATGGTTGACCTTTCTTTACGGACCACCTCCCTAAGTTGACCTAATTTTCATACACTAGACGTGCGCTACATGTACATATCAGCACATGTAGGCCTAGTTCCTTATGTTGACAACCTCCATGTGTTGACCAATTTGTTACAGTCCCTTGGGTGGTCAACTTACAGAGGTGCTACTGTATATCCTTTTTACAGAGGTCTTTTGTCATCACCACGTATTTGGACAACCCCCATACCCCATGTCAAAGGATATCCCTTTATCTTATTTAAATTTTATCTCCTTCATTCCTGTCTGAAATTATGTCATATATTGTTAGACCAAAAATCCATATATATTTGTGTATTTATCATTTGCAGTTTGCACTCCCTCCCTCACCCCAAATCTAGTCTTGTCTGTCATGGCCACCTTTGTCCAGCTCCAGGACAGTATAGGAAGCATAAAAAAAGCTCAAACGCCAGTACACTGGGGATTAAATTCTCACTCGTCCAGTTATATGGCCTTGCCACAAGCCACTTAATCTCTTCTAGCCTTGGCTTCCCCTTTGTAAAATGTAGATTATAATGACAACTTCGTAAATCTATTATGAGGATTAAATAAAACATAATCCACGAAAATACGTATTTACAAACAGGGGCTTTTGTTTATTCCCCCCAGGTCTACGTCAGTACCTGGCAACTGGCAGGCCGGGGACGTTTGCTGAACCCTGAATGAATGACCAATTCCGTAAATGTGTCAAGGGCGCAGCAGGGTGCCCACACTGTCCAGGAGGAATGATAACAGGGAGTTCCCTTCTCTGATCCCTCAGGTCAGATAGAAAAAGCTTTGAGGTATCTGGAAAAAAATATTCTCGAGGAGGAAATTTTTCTAAAGGAATAACTAGGTTAAAAACTTATAAAAATGACAAATCATGTCAATGAATTATATAAATCCTCAGTAGTGAGGTAAAAAAGTTCTTTTCAGGAACTTCACAGGCTTCTCTCAGCATACAGGATATTTTTGTTATATAAGACAGATATTAAACCCGATAAAATTGATGTATCTTGGCCCATTCCCTGTCTAGACTCCCATTACCTGTCTCCTCATGTCCTCTATAATTCTCGACTCAAACTCCATGGCCAGTCAGGCCAGCACGTGGCCTTAAATTTCATCCCAGAGATCCCTGTAGCAGCGAGGGCCTGAAGCCAAGGCCAAGCACAGAGGGACCTCCCCACTGGGAGAACAGTAAGGCAGGGTAGCTTTCAGCATGTCCTTATAAGGACACATGGGAAGGGGTTGGAATGGCCACAAAATAATTTAATGCCCTTAGAAATGAAGGCCAAGAAATGTTGATATCTTGCTCCTGAGTTCAATGCTTTGTGCACTTGCACAGAAAAGGGCTTCCCTATTCCCCACTGTCGTTCTTGAGTGGCCATTATTATTTAATAGTGTGTCACAAAATCGGCAATGAAGGTGCTCTTTGATAAAAGTCTCTGATATCGAGAAGGCTAAAGATTAAATTAATAATTCAATCTTCATTTCTAAGGGCATGAAATTATTTAATCTTTAGCCTTCTAAAGGCTATAAAATAATTTCATGTTATACTCTATCTAAGAACATAACAAATCATCTAGAATCTTTTAAAATGATCTACACACGAGTGTGGAAGGGTAGCACAGGAGAATATTTGGCTAATAAGTAGTAATCTAATGCTATTATAGAAATTGAATATTGTCCCTTGAACAGTAGGCAGGAGGGGTTAGGACTGCAAACAGTTTGAGTTTTTCAGAATTTTCTCCCTCCTGGGTGCTTTAACCATTTTTATACTTATTGCCTTCCCTTTGCATAGGAAGAAAGGAAAGCGGTGCTCTTTAAAGAAAGTACTTCATGATAATGATTTAGAGGAAGTGGAAAAGTATTTAACCACACACACATTTAGTGTGACTCAAATGGATGCCAAGCTCAGTTCCCTCTGAACTGTGCACGCCATCTGGCCCGGAGAGGCAATGGGATCCATCACCCGTCTTAGGGTGAAAAAGGACAGCCACGCAGAGTGGTGGATTTGGCAGCTACGAGGCAATTTTGTCATTCAGTAAATACTCTTTCTTTTACAAATTATTGTCAAAGCAATACTAACACCAAATTACTGCAAAGCAAATAAAAAGCGAGGAGGTTTTGACCACGTGTGTGCAGAATTTCATGTGTGATCACAGCAGAATACACTTTACATGTTCAATATGAAATACGTAATGAAAACTTTTCCAGTGGCATTAATAACTTTCATATTTGGTTATCACATGTGATTCTACTAAGTACATAAACCATAATTTATGCCACACCCCTCCATGAGTAGACGACTAAAATTGTTTCCATTGTGCCCTTCCTTGGACTGTACAGCGTGTGAATACAACTTTCACAACTTTTCTGTGAATTCTTTTCCTTACAAATGTTCATATTCATTTTAAATCATTCGCTCATTTGCTCAAGAAATGTTTATGTCTTGCTCCTGAGTTAAATGTTTTGTGCAGATAAAAACACTTGCTCAGAAAAGGACTTCCCTATTCCCCACTGTCGTTCTTGAGTGGCCAATATTATTTAATAATGTGTCACAAAAGCAGCAATGAAGGTGCTCTTTGATAAAAGTCTCTGACATCAAGAAGGCTAAAGATCAGTCTCTGTCCATGAGTTTTCCTCTGCTTTAGTTTGCTCAGGCTGCCATAAATAAAAGCAAAAACAAAACCAACCACATTCAGGGTGGCTGAAACACAAGGAATTTATTTTCACAGTTCTGGAGGCTGGGAAGTCTAATTAGGATCAAGATGTCAGCAGCTTTGGTTTTGGTGAGGGCTTTGTTGCTGGCTTATAGATGGCAACCTTCTCAATATCTGCTCTCAGGTCCTTTCCTCTGGGTCCCGGGGACAAGGCTTGCTGGTCTCTCTTACAAACACACTGATAAGACTGAGAGTCTACTCTACAATCTCATTCTTTTCTCTTTTCTAAAAATTTCAGAATATTATGAGAGTACAAATAATTAGGTTGCAATATTTACATTTGTTAGGTAATGTCCCTGTTGTCAGGAGGTGTGCCACATACCCTTACATTGTTGCCATTAGGTGAGAGCACACTGACCCCCCTGCCCCTGCTCTCCTCTCCTCTCCCCGCTCTCTACTCCCCATCCCCCCAACTTGAATTAAATTGAGTTTTTCTCTTATGTGGGTGAGTATCAGTTCATCTACTGGCTTCATGTTAGTGTTGAACACATTGTATACTTGATTTTCTAATCTTGTGATACTTAACTAAACAAAATGTTCTCCAAGCCTGTCCAGGTTAGTACGAGAGATGTAAACTCTCCTTCTTTTCATGGCTGAATAGTATTCCATGGTATACGTACACCACAGTTCAGGGGTCAAGGGGCACTTGGGTTGATTCCGTATTTTGGTGGTTGTGAATGAAGCTGCGATAAACATTCTTGTACAAGTGCCCTTATGATAAAATGATTTTTTTTCCTTCGGGGTAGAAACCTGGTAATGGAATTTCAGTATCAAAAAGAAGGTCTATTCTGAGTTCTTTGGGGATTCCTCATACTTTTTTTTTTTTGATTCCTCTACTTTTTTCTATAGGGGGCTGTGTTACTTTGCGATCCCACCAATGGTGTAGAAGTGTTCACCTCTCTCCATAGCCATGTCAGCATCTATAGCTGTGGGACTTTGTGATGTGGTCAGTTCTTACTGGGGTTAGGCAATTTCCCAAGGTGGTTTCCATTTGCATTTCTCTAATGATTAAGGATGATGAGCATTTTTTCAGGTGTTTGCTGACCATTTGTCTGTCTTCTTCAGGGAAGGTTCTGTTAATGTCTCTTGCCCAGTGATAGGATTGTTTGCTCTTCTTTGTTGATTAATTTTAGTTCCCTGCAGATTCTAGTCATCAATCATTTGTTATACAGTTACAAATCTTATGACCTTCTTTGAGCTTAATTACTTCCTTAAAGGCCCCTCTCCAAATACAGCCACAGGGGCAGCAGGGTTTCAACGTATGAGTTTTGAGGAGTATGCAAACATTTTGCCCATGACATGCCACCCATATCGCGGGACATTTATACCATGCTATGTGGGATTGTGACATGCTATTGCCTTCATATGGAGACTAAGTGTCATTTAGGAGATGTATATGGGAGCCGAGTTGATAAGGGATGGGCTTGTGAGGGATAATTTTATGTTTCAGCTGGACGAGGCCAACAGGTGCCTGGATATTGAGTCACACATTATTCCGGGTGTTCCTGTGAGGGTGGTTTTGAGTTAACATTAAAATTGATAGAGAAAGTAAGGCAGAGTGCCCTCCTGATATAGTGAGCTTAATCTTACCGGTCGAAACCCTGAGTAGAACAAAAGGTTGACCCTCCCTGAATAAAAGAGAACTCCTTTTGCCTCACTGTGTTTAAGCTGGGACATCATTTTTTCCTGCTTTCTTACTTTACCTGAAACATTGTCTCTTTCTGCGTCTTGGATGAGAACTGTGCCCTGAGCTCTCCTGAGTTCCTGGCTTGCTGACTTAGGGCTTGGGGCTTGTCAGCCTCCATAATAGGATGAGCCAATCCTTTGTAATAATCTCAATCTCTCTCTCTCTCTTCTCTGGAGAACCCTCACTGATCTGACTGATGTACCCTTATAACCCACTCTTCAATATGTTCTTTAAAGCCAGGCGTGGTGGCTCACACCTGTAATCTCAGCACCTGGGAGGTGCTCACAGGTTCGAAGCCAGCCTGAACCAGAGCAAGACCTCGTCTCTAAAATAGCCAGGCTTTATGACAGGCACCTGTAGTCCCACCTACTCAGAAGGCTGAGGCGAAAGAATCACTTAAGCCCAGGCACTTGAGGTTGCTGTGAGTTGTAACACCGCAGCACTCTACCAAAGGTGACATAGTGAGACTCTGTCTCAAAAAAAAGAAAAAAACACATGTGTTTTAAAACAGATCTAAATATCTTCAAACTTAAAGTAAAATGTACCTTATTTAAGAAGCAGTGTGTTAGTAACTGAGATAAAAATAAAATGCCATGGTTTGGGGGTCAATAAAATTATAGATGCATAAATGTTGACCTCTGAAGCAGAACCACGGTAGATTTTTTTGAGAAACTGAGAGAACTCTGTGCAATTTCAGCTCATCCACTTATTTTGCTCATAGCAGGAACCTCAAGTCACATGGAATAAAGTGTCATTACCAGAAACGACTTCCTTAATAGTCTAAGATAAACCTCAGCTTTGGGGGCGTGCAAAGCAACAAATAAACAGACTAAGCCCTGGTGTTTGCTCACTGTAGGCCCAAATCCCGAGGATGTATTCCCTCTCACTATCGCACTGTAACATCAAAGGTCAAAAATTACATATCTGTGTCTAACTACACAGACAGATACAGAAGTGTGTGTGTGAGAGAGAGAGAAACAGTAACTATGGAAACGTTAATTAGGAGAATTCCTTTTAATTTCCTTACCACGAAAAAGATGAATATTAAATGTTGTATGTGTCAGCATGAAAGCACAGAGCAGCTTTCACAAACGCAAGAACCAACTTCTTAAAGCCAGAGGACAGAGGTGGTTTAAAGATCATGTCCTTTTCCAGTAACTGCCTGCAAGGAAAGTCAACATCAAGTGACTAAGTCTAGATCACCTGATCGCTTGGACACATAAACCAAGAAAAACAAAAAGTTTAAGGATGTTAACAAAGAAAAATTATTTTAAGGAAAAAGCCATTAGGACAAGTCAAAGGATTACTGTGAAATTCAGAGCAAAAAAATTGAGGCAAAGCTGCTTCTTTTGAAAATGCCCTGCACATTCCTAAAAGAAAACGGGGGTCCCAGTGGCCTCTGAAGCATCACCCAGGACACCTGGCCGAATGTGTAGAGACAAGTCCCAGTGACCTTTGACACATCACCCAGGACACCTTGCCAAATGTATAAAGACAGGTCCCAGTGAACTATGAAGCATCACCCAGGACAGCTTGCTAAATGTGTAGAGACGGGTCACAGTGACCTTTGACACATCACCTAGGACACCTTGCTGAATGTGTAGACAGGTCCCAGTGACCTTTGATACATCACCCAGGACACCAAATGTGTAAAGACAGGTCACAGTGGCCTATGAAGCATCACCCAGAACAGCTTGCTAAATGTGTAGAGACAGATCCCAGTGACCTTTGACACATCACCCAGGACACTTTGCCAAATGTGTAGAGACAGGTCCCATTGACCTTTGACACATCACCCAGGACACCATGCCTAATGTGTTGAGACAAATCTCAGCACCTCTGAAGTATCACCCACAGGAACCTTGCAGAAGGTCACAGTGGCCTCTGAAGAATCGCCCAAAGACATCTGGTAGAATGTGCAGAGACAGGTCACAGTGGCCTCTGAAATGTCACCCATAGACACCTCACAGAATGTGCAGAGACAGGTCACAGTGACCTCTGAAGCATCACCCACAGTCACCTCACAGAATGGGCAGAGACAGGTCACGGTGGCCTCTGAAGCATCACCCACAGACACCTAACAGAATGTGCAGAGACAGGTCACAGTGGTCTCTGAAGCATCACCCACAGTCACCTCACAGAATGGGCAGAGACAGGTCACAGTGGCCTCTGAAGCATCACCCACAGTCACCTCACAGGATGTGCAGAGACAGGTCACAGTGGCCTCTGAAGCATCACCCACAGACACCTTGCAAAGGTGTCATGTAATTTTTAAGATCACTCTCTGCTGTGATTTGGATATGGTTTTCTTGCTCCCATCAAATCTCATGTTGAAACTGGATTCCCCACTATGGCAGTGACAGGAGGTGGGGCCTAGCGGGAGGTGTTTGGGTCCTGGGAGCAGACCCCTCATAAATGGCGTGGTGCTGCTCCAGAGGTGGTGAGTGAGTTCTCACTCTGGCAAGACAGGAATTAGTTCTCCCAGGAATGGATTTTTCCCACAAAAGTGATTTAGTCTAAAGCTAGGATGCTCACTGTCACGTTGACTTCTGCCTTGTTGTGACACAGCACGAAAGCCCTCACCAGAAGCAGAGAAGGCCCTGGCGCCAGCTCCTCGTGCAGCTTACAGAACCAGGAGCTAACCTCACCTCTTCTCTTTATACAATGGACTACGACATCCTCTGGACTCAGAGAACATCCAATCACTCTTCTTTTATTGAAAAACAAATCATCTATTTATTTATTTATTAAGCATCTCTTTTCTTTCTTCCTTTCCACATCCCAAACTCCAACGCCTCATACCACCAGCACCCCCAGCACAACCTTCTAATCTTACAGCGATATTTAAAGATTTTTTTATAGGACTCCATCCAGATTTGCTCCTCTGAAAATCCCAAACATGAGCTCCAACATCTCTTCCCCAACACACACTCAGAGGCTCCCAGCCCCACAGCCTGGTTAATGTCTCGGTAAAGGCAAGTGGACTGATAATGACAACTAAAGCTTCACACATAGGAGAGCACATGAATTCACAAATATTAATTAGAAGATTATGAGATATTTTGGAAAAGAGATGGTAGCAAATACCACCTACCTACTACCTACATATTCTGTCATACACAAATATACACACCCCCATGTTAGAAAAATAGAGATTAGACCCCCTAGGGAATGACTTGGAAAAGTTTTCTACTTCTAAAAGGTGCCCAACTTATTTCTAAAATAACAAATCAGTGTGGTTCCTGCAAGGGGAGTGTGGAAGAAAACACAGCCCCCCTTGGCAATATGAGAAAGATTTGAATATTCCATTTTATCTAGATGTCAAACTAAAAGGAAAAACTGAGTTATGACTTCATCACTTCAATATAACACAGTCATCATCATCATAATTGTCTGTCTGAAGGAGAGTGGTAGGAAGTATTGTCTTGTCCACACAACTTTATAGAAAGGTTTGGATTAATTTTATCACACACTACAATGCTGGAAACCATTCACTTTTCTCCCTTTTCTGTTAATGAAAATATTTCAGTTAGAACTCAAATTCACTACTCATACTTAACCAATCAGGAAGATTAAAAAGGGATGGTGAGTTTTCTTTTGGCTTTGCTTGCCTGTCTTTGGCTGTATATCAAAAGCACTCAAGCTCTCAATTTCGCCATCATAATTCTTTAATAATGTGGCTTGTAGTATTGATTTCAGTAAACAGACCCTAGAGAGCCTAATAGATTTGAGGGATTTTATGAACGGTAAGTCGGCCCATTTGGTCATGTCCTGCAGAGTAATTAGTGTCTGAGTCAATTTCCTCTGTCTTTGTACATGCAGCATCTACTCTTTGGCTAACACAGGCTTTGAGCAGAAGTAGAATGGGCTGATTCAAACAAAGCTCAGGCTCTGGAGCCTGGCCACCAAAGTGGAAAACTGACTCCACCTGTGACTGGTGACTTGGGACCTCTTTATTCGTTCACTCAAAAAAGAAAAAATTAATAAATAATTCAAAATATTTATTGAATGCTGACAATCTTCTAGATGTTATTTTAAGTGCTTGTGATGCAAAAAAAAAAAAAGTTAAGTCCCTGTCCTTCTGCAGTTTATTCTAACAGAAAAAGAGAGAGAGAGAAGTGGGAGAGAGAATGAGAAAGAGTTATAATAAAAAAGTGACTAAATATGGTATGTTTGAATATTTTAAGTGTATTGGGGGATAAGATACAGAGTAGAGTGGAAGGATTATAAAGGGAGGGGTTGTCATTTTAAATAAGGTAGTGGCTTGGGTAGACCTTATTGACACTTGAGCAAAAACATTAAGTAGGTAAGAAATTTAGCTACACCATGTCTGTATAATTCAAGGAACATCACAGAAGCTCTTTGGGTAGAATAGACTAAAATGAGGGCAAATAATAGGGAGGAAGTCAATTAGGTAGAGGGGCAGATTATATGATCCTTAGAGAAGACCATAAGAATTATACTCTGGGTAACACTGGGAGGGGACTGAGAAGATTTCAGCAGAGGAGTGACATAATCTGACTAATATTGAAAAGAATTATTCTGATATCTGTGTTAAAAATAGACTGGAGGCCAGTCACAATGGCTCACACCTATAATCCTAGCACTTTGGAAAGTCAAGGTGGGAGGATCACTTGAGCTCAGGACTTTGGGCAAGGCCCCATCTCTAAGAAAAAATAGAAAAATTAGCTGGACATATTGGCACCAGCTACACTCCCAGGTATCTGGGAATCTGCAGCAAGAGGATGGCCTGAGCCCAGGAGTTTGAGATTCAGTGAGCTATGATGAAATTATGGCACTCTAACCTAGATGACAGAGAGAGACCTTGTCTCAAAAAAAAAAAAAACTTAGTTTGGAGTGGGTGTGTGGGAAGAGTGAAAACACAGAGATCTGTTAGAAAACGATTTCAACAACGCAGAGAAATACAACGCTGATTACACTAGAGACAGTGAGACATAATCTGATTCTGAATGCATTTTCAAGGTAAAATCAAAAAGATCTAATGGTAGATTAGATGTGGGAATTGAGAGGAAGAAAAGAATCATGGATGACTCCACCTGGGTGGAGCAATCACGTAAAAGAATGGTGCTGCCACTGATGGAAATGCGGAAGGCTGGCGGGGGGCGAGTTCAGGAGGACATTGGTTCTGTTTCGGACACACTGCCCTCCAGCTCAACACGTGAGATTTCTAAGTGAACATGACAAGGACAGAATTGGATGCATCTGTCTAGAGTTTGGAGGAGAATGGGAGACCAGAGACACACACTTGGAAACACGGTCCTCAAGAGAACCCCAAAGGAGACCATAGAAACATAAAGAGGACAAAAGCCTGAACCATGCGACACTCCAACTTCAAGAGGTTGGGGAGAGCAGGTGGAGTCCGCAAAGGGAGACTGCAGAAAAGACCAGTGAGGCAGGAGGAAACCAGGAGAGGGGGGAATCCTGGAAGTCAGGAACATGTAAGCAGGAGTGAATCATTCCAAATGTTGATGAAATTAACTACTGAATTTAGCAACAAGAAGATTATCTGTGACCTTCCAAGGATAATTAAAGTGAAGTAGTAGAGGTAGAGGTCTAATTAGAATTAATTTCAGAGTGAAAGAGCATCCCTCTGTCCCTCCCTGCTCTCCACTTTCTGCTCTCTTTCTCATCTCTTCCCCCACTCTCTTCCTTCTTTCAAAATTAAATAAACTTATATTTTTGTATCCTTAAAAAAAAAGAGCAAAAGAGAATAATTGGGAACTTGGAAATAGTAAGTGTAAACAGTAAAGAGAAGAGAGAGACAGCTGGCAGGTGAAGAGGTGAGATCAATCAACGGAGGACAGTTCTCGTGGGACCGCGCCATGTTTGAGGGACAGTTGTGGGACCTCACCATGTTTGAGTGACAGTCCTTGTGGGACCCCGCCACGTTTGAATGGAGTCAGCACAAGGATCAGTGAGATGGAAGAGGATGCAATGCAGATGATGGAGGGTTCCAGGTCACCCACAGGGGAAGGGGCTGGGCAGGTGGGGTGGAGGGCAACACTGGCAGAGGGGATGACTTCCAGGAATGAAGAGCACAGTGTTAAAAGGACCAAGTATATTTTAAAAAGCAAGAATTATGACAGGAGTAATATTAGAGAGTTCTATTGAGGAAGAAGCTAAAATGATAGGAAAATAAAGGGAACTGCTTGAAGAATCTGAAGATGAGAGAAACAGTAAGTGGTAATGGGTAATTTCATGTAATAGCCTCAGAGTCAAAGACGGAAATGTTGAGAAAGGAATAATTTGACTGTTTCTAGCATAAAGAAATGACAAATATTTAAGGTGCTAGATATTCTAAGTACACTGATTTGATCTTTATAAATTATATGAATGAGGCTGGGCGTAGTGGCTCATCCCTATAATGGTAGCACTCTGGGAGGCCGAGGCAGGTGGATTCCTGAGCTCAGGAGTTCAAAACTAGCCTGAGCCAGAGTGAGACCCCATCTGTACTAAAAAAAAAAAAAAAAAACTGAAAGTAGAAAACCTAGCCAGGCATTGTGGAAGGCACCAGTAGTCTCAGCTACTCAGGAGACTGAAGTAGGAGGATTGCTTGAGCCCAGAGTTTGAGGTTACTGTGAGGTATGGCGCCATGGCACTTTACACACGGTGACAGAGTAGGAGTCTGTCTCAAAAATAAATAAATAAATAAATAAATAAAATGAATGTATTCAGTTATCACATGTACCCCAAAGCTATGTGCTCCTATTAGGCAGCAACTAAATTTGTTTTGTTTTGTTTTTTTTAAAGAAATAAAAGAAAAGAGGGAGAATGGTTTGGAAACATCAATGGATGAGCAAAGAGGAATCCCACTCCTCTCTAGGCCTGGCAGGGTTATGGGTGCACAGACAGCCACCACTAAGGATGCCTGCAGGAAAGGCGCGTCCTGTGGGAAGGGCCAGTTCCACTCCAGAAAGAAGAGGAGGCAGTCAGGGAAATGGTTGAGATATGGAAAATTTTGCAGATAATGGACTGTGATTTTCACAGGGCATGATGAAAGGATTTCAGAAGGTGAGGAGGAAGGAAAGATGATGTAATAGAAGACACACGTGGGAGTAAGAAGAATCAGGATTCCAGTGATGGTGACGATTGTAACCACATTCCACTGAGTGAAAGCAGATAGTGTTATGAAGATGCTGAGGGTGCTGGAGATGGGGAATAATGTAATAAGTACGCACCCACCATCCAGATTTAACCCATTAGATCTGGCTTCCACCCCACCACTCCACTGAGACTTTCCCATAATGTCACCAGATCCAAAGAGCACGGCCCAGTGCCCACCTTACTTGGCTCTCACCAACATTTAATCAACTTCAGTCTCCCCTTTTTACAGAACCCCCTCCCTTTGTACTACTCACTCCGGTGTCCTCCCGTCTTTCTCGCCGGTGTTTCTCACCCTCTCTGGTTAGGTCTTCTTTGTCCTGACCTAAGTGTCAGAGCTTCTCACATTCATCTCTGCTCCAAGCCAGATATGACCTCTGAGCTTCAGTTGATCCACTCAGTTACTTACTTCACAGGGAACAGCCAAGCTGGATATCACTCAGGCATCTCGCCCTTCAGATGCGGTTGGGCAATTAAGTTCACGAACCTGCCCTAGAAAAGTGCTACATACCTCATTGCTGAATATCACTACAGTCCCCTTGCAAGTTCTCCCCTTGGCCTTCGGGTGCCCACAGTGACATTCAGCAATGAGGTATGTAGCATGTTAGTTGTTCAACCTCATAAACTCTAACTCTGGAGTTTCTCTCACAAAACATCTCAGCCACCAACTCCAATCTTCCCTTCAGTGAGTAACCCTGACATCTATCCAGTGGCAAAAGTTAAAAACCTAGAAAATGGGCTTCATTCCTCCCTATCCAGCTGTACCCTCATCCAGTGCTTATTAAGTCCTGTTAGTCTCCAAACTATCTTGCAACTGTCCACTCTCTGGAAGATTCTCTGTTGCTACCTTACCCCAGCCCCCATTATCTCTTTGCCACCTACCTGCCCCATAACTTATCTCCCCATATCTATTCTTGTTTTCCTCAAAGCTGTAATCACACAGTACCAAAAATGAACTTTTTAAATGTAAGTCAAACCATAACTCTCCTTTGCTTGAAACTACTGAAAACAATCATTCCAGATGAAAAAGATAGTTTAATTTATTTTTTATTTATTTATGTTGTGAAAGTTGAAAAAGTCTTTTAATCGTGGCACTAAACCTAAGTGCCATAAAGAATAACTGGACACTTTTGACTGTTTGAAATCAAACCCCAGAAAACAAAATATCAAACTGGGATATTTGCTGGTATATTTGCTGCTATATCATCAGGCATAACTTCCTTAATTACAAATGAATCATTTCACAAGAAACTAAGATAAATCAATAATGAAAAGAAAGCTTTAGTAGAAAAAATGGTTAAAAGGTATGAGTAAGTCACAAAAGTTCAAATAGAAAAAAATTTTTCAGACATAAGAAAAGAAACACAGTCCTAAGTAATTCATTTCACAAGGCACTGAGATACCTTTTTTTTTTTTTTTTTTTTTTTGTCAAATAGGTAAAAATCAAAACACTATTCTGGAGAGGGTGGAAAACCAGGCATTCTCATACACCTGGAGGGAGCATTTTTTAATGAACTCATTCTGAAAGAACAAGCAAGCATTATCCTTAAAGGTATAAAAACACATAACAATATCAATGATGACACTTGTAAAAATGTGCCAAGATTTAGGTTCAACAATGTGGCACCATTTTTGTTATAACAAAACAAAACAAAAAATAAATAAATAAATAAATAAATGCAGACAAGTAAATACTATACAATTTATAAAAATAGAAAAAAATGACCTTATAAATAACAAATTAAAATTGCTTTAAGATATCTTCATTGAGTAACCATTATTCTGAGATTGTGACCTAGGCTTCTTACCATGGTCTAGATCCTGGACCCTGCAAGATCCTTGCCTTTTCTATCACTTTTATCATTCTTCTCGGGTACTAAACAATATCCTCACTGCATTCTTTTTTTTTTTTTTTGCAGTTTTTGGCCGGGGCTGGGTTTGAACCTGCCACCTCTGGTATATGAGGCCAGTTCCCTACTCCGTTGAGCTACAGGTGCCACCCCTCACTGCATTCTTTCAATCTCTCAAACACATGCATGCCATAGTATTACTGCCTCAGGGCCTTTGCACCTGCTCAGCCTCTGCAGGGACATTCTTCCCCTGACTCTATATGGCTAACACCCTTAGGGATGTGGCCTATATGTCAGTTTCTCAGACGATCTTTTCCTAGTACTCTAACTAAAGATATTCCCTCACTCCTAATTATTAGCTCAAGTCCTGGTTTGACTTCTTCATATGATCTTTTGTTTGTTTTTTCTTTTATGTATTTGGGGGGCAGGGTGGAGCTGGCTTCACCTCCACCAGAACATACCTCCTTGCAGACAGAGAGCCGAATTTCCTTTGTTTACCTGGTGTTTATCTCTAGTGCTTAGCACACGAAAAGTGTTTAATAAACAGGGTGACCATATAATTAATTATACAAATGGGAGCACTTTTGAGAAAGAAAGGATGATATTAATAATTCTTCCAGAACAAAGAACAGGAGAGTCTCAGCTAAACTTAAAGGTATAGTCACCTTATCAAAAAACATGTCATATAAATGCATGAATGACCATTGGTGGAGGAAAATGTAACAATTTCATTCGAGAAAAGAGATAGCTCAAAATAGATAAATATTAATTTGTTTTTAAAAGTAGTTGTCTGATCTCTTTCCTCCTTCCTTTTATGCTATTTCTTATCATTAGTGTCCATAAACAAGTGTAGCAAGATTCCAATTTATCTTTTGTGTTGACCTTCAAATGTTATTCAGCCAGCTAATCTATAGGACCTGCCTCAAACTATAATTCTTCTTCCCCATTCTAATCACTGCCTCTTCATTGTACTTCACCAAAAATAATACCATGCAAACACTCCTCAGGAAAATATTTCTAACTTAGAATAGGGCTTTGTCAAGGCTGAATTCAGATCTGTTGTTAAATATGTTGCCAATTTCCCTCTAAGCTGTGATAAGTAAATTAATGAGAATCAATTTTATTTCCTACTGCTTGGCCAGAATAGATTAGAAATAAGTAAGAATTTAGTCACATATCTGCCACAATCAATCTTATTAAATAATTCGGCCTTCCACAATACCCTGGAGCTCTACCCATTTATCAATGCTAGTGTACAAATGCATGTGTGCACTCACACACACACAGAGACTAATGGTGGCCAAGAAGAGTGTAATTAAGTCTCAAGGGTGTCCACACCTCAAAGAGACAAGCATATTCCTTTGTGAATTGTTGGGACAATAGCATGAGTAGAATGAAGCTAAATTCAAACCAAGTTCAAAAAGTAACTATAGGATTATTTAGCCAGTTTCCTCAGTTGCTTATCTTTCTATATGACTCATTGGTATTGAACTTGTGGGGTTTTGTGGGGATCAAGTAGGAATCAAATAACACCTCTTATTACCCAAATAGTAGTAGCTAGCCCAGAACTTGGCATGAATCAAGTGTTCAGTAAAAGTTAGCTTCTTGATACTTTATATCCCTACCGCCACCCTACCCAGGAGACCAGCATGCCTTTCCACAGGCTAACGTGAGAGCTTTGGGTTGGGGAGGAGAGTTTAAGGAAAGAGGAACTGCAGGTGGGGTGGATAAGGAAAGCAGCAATCGCCATGACTGTCGCTATCCGTGTGAAGACACCTGGTCTCCTGGTGCTGCTGCTGTCTTTCCTGAATAGCTGCAGCTTCTAGATGTGTTGATGTTCTGGGGGTAGGGTATAGTTTTACATTTTTTACTTTACCCTTAGAAATGAGCCATTATACTGTATTTTTTTATTACAAAGTACCATATATGAAAGAAACCCTTCCTTCATCTTGAGTGGGGATGAATGAGTGATTTACCTGAGAACCTGACAGAAGGGGCCACCAGCAGTGTGTAAGGTGGGGTGCAGGTCCGGATGGCATGCAGAGGGCAAGTGTCTGGTGGCAGCACCTGAAAATGCCATAAGCTAGAACTTGAAGGTTACTTTTAAGACTATGTGATATCCACAATGTCAAACTAGACACATCAGCCAGGCCTGGTTTATGGCAATCTCTAGAGCTTACAGGATGGTGGCAGCATTGACTCTTCCTTCCCCCTTTACCACTTAATTTGAAAATGTCACTCCTAGTGTTTGAGTTCCTCCATCAGTCAAATATACGTGTGCATATATGTCTCCATCCTCAGCAGGTAAGAATGCCAGTAGATCCCTCTATTCTTCTAGAACTCTTGAGGTGGCTCCCAGAATTCACCTGGTAGGATTCTTATTATACCAAACATCAGCTATAAAACTTTTAATTATTTTTATTTTTATTTATTTTTTTTTTTAGAGACAGAGTCTCACTTTATCACCCTCCATAGAGTGCTATAGAGTCACAGCTCACAGCAACCTCCAACTCCTGGGCTTAAGTGATTCTCTTGCCTCAACCTCCTGAGTAGCCAGGACTACAGGCGCCTGCCACAATGCCTGGCTATTTTTTTGTTGCAGTTTGGCCAAGGTGGGTTTGGACCCACCACCCTCAGTATATGGGGCCTGTGCCTACCCACTGAGCCACAGGCATCACCCAGCTATAAAAACTTTTAAACTCCACAAGGCAAACAATGCTAAATCATGGTCAAATATCCCTGAAAATCATTCTTATTTTTTGTGTGAGTGTGCTAAATATGAATGTAACTAGTAATCAGTGTTTGAAGTTTCTCTGTTTCTATGTAAAGCTCCAATTCAATATATTTTAGTACCTGTTATTTTCTTCAGAAATACTAAATGAAGGCTCAGCACCTGTGGCTCAATTGGCTAAGGTGCCAGCCACATACACCTAAGGTGGCGAGTTCGAATCCCCAGCCCGGGCCGCCAAACAACAATGATAGCTGCAACCAAAAAAGGCCAGGCGTTGTGGCAGGCGCCTGTGGTCCCAGCTACTTGGGAGGCAGAGGCAGGAGACTTGCTTGAGC
The DNA here is from genome assembly GCA_963574575.1 of Galagoides demidoff. Classification (NCBI taxonomy): domain Eukaryota; kingdom Metazoa; phylum Chordata; class Mammalia; order Primates; family Galagidae; genus Galagoides; species Galagoides demidoff. The sequence goes on from CAUYQV010185323.1 coordinate 18,898, forward strand.
CCAGGAGTTGGAGGTTGCTATGAGCTGTGATGCCATGGCACTCTACCCAGGGGGATAGCTTGAGGCTCCGTCTCAAA
>CAUYQV010185325.1:0-14657 GCA_963574575.1 Galagoides demidoff
ATGGCCGGGCATTGTGGCGGGTGCCTGTGGTTCCAGCTACTTGGGAGGCAGAGGCAGGAGACTCGCTTGAGCCCAGGAGTTGGAGGTTGCTGTGAGCTGTGATGCCATGGCACTCTACCCAGGGGGATAGCTTGAGGCTCCGTCTCAAAAAAAAATAAAAAAAAGAAAGTAGATAAATTCATAGGGACAGAAACTAGATTACTGGTTGCCAGGGGCTGGGGAAAAGGAGAATGGGGTGTGACTGCTAATGGGTACAGGCTGATGAAAATGTGCTGGAATTAGATAGTGGTAGATGGTACTATGGAGATGTTGTGCAGAGGTTTCAGTGAGGCAGATCTTTACCGGCTGATATTGAAAGATGACCCAGACATACTACTGAATGATGAAAGAAGTCTCGGAACACAGAACAGCATGTATAATAGGATGTGACCTGATTAGTGCTACACACACACACACAGAGCATGAACATGGACAGATAAATCTAATTAACAAGTGAGTCTCTATGGACAGAGCTGGATGGGAATTAAGGGAAACTTTCATCTATTAGTACTGTGCATGTGTTTTTAAACAGTAAGAATGCATTCTTTCATCACCTGCTTGATTGAAAATACATTTTAAAAGAAGAAAAGGGGAAAAGAAATGTAGCAAACTAAAGAAGGCCTAAGTTGACCTCTCTTGTTGAATATTTTACATGGTTGCCTGCTGTTCCCATCTGAACTGTGCCACGAAGTTAACACTTTATATTTGTGCATGTTGCTTTATAGTAAACAAGGCTTTGGTATGTAAAAAATAAAACAAAATAAAATAAAATTCTTAGCAAGAAATTCTAGGCTCTGTCTTAGATTGTTCCGTTTTTATTCTAATGAGACACTTAACATTTCCTGAGATTGCTCAGATTGGTGCCCCTTTCCTTAAAAATGCTAGTGCTCTTGTCCATTTTAGTAATTTGAGTGGATTCCTACTTTTATAGGGGAAAAGGTAGTTTATTTTATGACTAGTTGACTCTATTTAAAACCAAATGCCATCACACATTGAGAAAGGACAACATTTTGGTTGGAAAGAAATTCAAGGAAGAGACACTGGGATATTTTTGAGACAGGGTGATATTGATTTCAAGGTTTATTAAGACATTAGAAAAGTAATTTCACTGATGAATTAATATTTCCCTTTAAATACAAAAGTGCTTATCCTTACAAATCCTTAAGGCTCATTCTGTTACATTACAGTAAGATGTTTTCCGCATCCCAGAAACTGTGCTGCAAGAGTTTCACGTGAATTATAGAAACAGCAAAATCTCCAAACAGTAAAATGCGTAGTCAGTGATCCCATCATCTTTGTACCTGTGAATTTGAGACTCAGACAAGATCCTCCTCATTACAAGATTCTCCTGCACATATTCTTAATATGAGATGTGCGCTCCACTCCTTGCTAATATCTTGCCAAAAGAACTCACTATTGAATTATTCATGGTTTGAAGGTGCAGTTTTATTTGCAATCTGATAAACACAGTCGTGTGAGAGCAAGTTTTATTCTTCTAGGAGGAAGAGGAAGTGATAGGGGATTTAACATTTGCACTGCCATCTACGGATAGGAATAAACACCAGAGTGAAGACTTTAGGCCCCAGGCATGTGGGCATCTTAGCAGCAGCCTGGGAGATGACGCCCCTGACCAGAAGTGAGAGATCTGGCCTGTGCAGCGGGCAGCCATTGGAATTTCCTTAGAAAAAATATTCATACATTTTGAGAAGAAAGCCAGGAGGAAGGTGATCCTTCCTAAAGCCATTGGTTTTTATTAATTGCTTGGGTTGGTTTTTATCACATACTCAAAGACACAGAGAAGCATACAACTCCGTCAGTAGTAGTTTTTGTAATGTTGATGCTTAATAGAATCATTAAAGGACTATCAATGCAGATTCTGGACTGTTCTCCCTAACCACATCCAAATACGCTAACAAGAAGCCCCCTGTGAATATCACTAACAAAAAAGAACTTGCGCTACTGTAATATAGAATAACCTAGCACGGCATTTTCAGCAATGCTACCTTATGTACATTTTTCACAACATAAATTACTGTACAGAATGGTCTTATTTCAAATCTTCAGTTCTGGAGACCACCCTAAGATTAGTGCCTATGATAGGAGAAGATGAAGGCCCTAGAACTTGTTTTTTGTGGCTGTGTTGGTGGATCACTGGGAAAGTCTCGGGGGGAGGTAAGCAGGGCTCCCAAGTTGCTGACGGCTTTCCCGAGACTTGCGATGCAGAACTTGAAATGGTGTTTGATGTGACACCCTAGGCCTTTGATATCAGAATCTTGAATCAGAGTTGCCACCTCCATGAATAAACCTCAAAGATGACACAGCGTATGAAAAACGGGGGAGTTTTAAATTCTCTCGCCAAGTGAGGCAAACTTCATGGGAGTAACTTTAAACTTTTAGAGAACTGTAACTACAGTGCTGCCACTCTAGGATTTTTAATCTAAATACCTGAATTCACACTGGGTAGGTCTTGTGCTCCTGTGAAGAGGGCATTATTAATTTGGGCTTAAATCAGGAAAGATCTTCAGGCTCTCTGGCCCTTGTTCCCTGTACTGCACAACGATTAGGAAAGGACTCTTTTGAATGAGCATTTCAGGAGACTATCTTGGTTAAGCTGAAACCATGGATTTAGGGACACAAGGAAGACACTCTAGCCCTGCATCTAAATAACAGAAATACAAAAGCCAAAAATTTCTACCTGCCATTTAGGGCTTTGAACCTGGTGGTGTGAAACATCCATATGTGGTTGGACTTCCAGCCTTTGTTCTGGGTTAGAATGTTCAGTCTCTAGATGCGTGTCACAAAACTCACTGAGTTTATGCACTGATTTTCCTCTCCCCTGGGACACTAAGGTTTTGCCTATAATTAAATGATTATGTGGAGGCAACCACCTAACCCACTAGAGGGGTAAAAATCATCCATTTCCTCAAGAGAGGTTTCCTCTTTCCTGAAGCTTAGGCATGGCACACCCAACTCCCTCATGACAGATCCCCTTTCTCAGGGACAGATCTCCCAGAGCAGCTGTCCTTTAACTCCTGCACACCTAAAGAAAAAAAAATTACCATTAAAGGCACCAGGTTCACATGCAGAGAACTCAGCTTCTCAGCAGCCAAAGGAAAACCAGGAGAGCCCAGGGAACGGGACTGTGCCCTAGGCCTCCGGCTCCAATGTGACATTTGAGGCTGGTGTTCAGTAGGCAGGTTGTTTTCTCATGAAAGATGGCAAACATTGGAAACTTGACCCAAGGTTGCTTCTTCCCCTTTCCATCTGGACAGCCCCTGATTTTTTAAGGTTAGGGCTTGACCAGAAGGAGAAGGGTGGGATTGTACCACCAATGGTGGGGTAACTGGCCACCCTCCATTCATCCACTAGAGCTCTGCCCACAGCCAGGAAGGACTCACAGCAGTGGCCACACAGGTGAAGGAGCTCCCTGAGCACCATCTGCCCTGGCTGTTCTGCCACCTTCCCATCTCATGGGGTGGGGCCTGTGGCTACCCTGCTGTCATGCTTTCAGCCTTTGGGTCCTAGTTGGATCTAGACTGTAGGAGAAAAGAGCTGCCATGAATATCCCATACTGTACACTTGTGCACCCTGGTGCCTGAAGAGGTGTGTCTCCTTTGCTTCCAAACCCTGCTGAGTGGCCACACATGGTGGCCTATGCCTATAATTTTTGTTTAATTTTTGCACCTCCTAACACTCTGGGAGGCTGAGGTGGGAGGACAGCTTGAGCTTAGGAATTTGAGACCAGCCTGAGCAATAGTGAGACTCCTGTCTCTACGAAAAATAGGAAAAACTAGCCAGGTGTTGTGGCCGGTGCCTGTAGTCCCAGCTACTCGGGAGGCTGAGGTCAGAGGATTGCTTGGGCCCAAGAGTTTGAGGTTGCTGTGAGCTATGATGACTCCATGGTACTCTACCTAGGGTGACAGAATGAGAGTCTGTCTGAAACAAACAAAAAAAATCCCTACTGAGTGCAAACTATGCATCTCAAAATGCTGGCCCCGATCTGCTGATCAGCCCTCTGGCTTGCTGAGTGAAGTAGCTGGTGTGGAGAGTCACTTCACATAGAGGAAACTGGGGCATGAAGGAGCTTTACTCAAGGATCAAGTGCAGCAGGGCACAGGAAGTGCTGGAAGCACCCCGATTGTTGTTCTGCTTATCCCTAGCATCAGTGAGCTCCTATGCTGAAGTTTTGTTTCCTAAAAGCCCCCACTGTCCCTAAACTGCTCTACTAAAGAGTTAAGATACTAAATCTGACTTCTAGAACTTAGAAGGAAAAGCCCTAAAGGAACAAAAAACTCAAGCCAGCTCCTAGAGGTCATGTTGGGCTGGTGGGAAGCCCTGAGAAAGCCAGCAGATTAATGGTCACTTTGCAAATTACTCAGAAGTAAGCGTCCATGTTGCTGTGTTACTATTTAGATAGGCCTCTGTGAGTGCCGCTGATGCTATGAAGTGTCCATAACTGAAGATCAGAGTGAGACGTGCTTTGAGTTATTGAGATCTCAACTACATGGCCATACTTTAGGGTTTCGAATCACTCATGCCATAGGATGAGGGTAATATTGGAGACTCAAAGAATGCTCTTTAAAAAGTCCAATACCTTTGGCTACTGTGGAATGGAAGGCTGTTCAATCAAGTAATGCACATTTCTCAGTGTTAAGTATTTCTCTTTGTTCACATAGGCATCTAGAAATAAAGGGATCAAACATACATTTTATGAACAATCAGTTTTGTTTCATGAAAAACTGAAAATGCCTTCGAAAACTAGAATATTGTAATGGAATGTTGTAGACTATCATAGAACTAAAACATAATTTTTTATTTTTTGAGATAGAGTCTGATTACGTTGCCCTTGGTAGAGTGCTGTGGCATTACAGTTCACAGCAACCTCAAACTCTTGGGCTTAAGTCATTCTCTTGCTTCAGCCTCCCAAGTAACTGGGACTATAGGTGACTGCCACAACACCCGACTATTTTTTTGTTGCAGTTGTCATTGTTGTTTAGCAGGCCTGGGCCAGGTTTGAACCCGCCAGCCCTGGTGTATGCTGCTGGTGCTGTAACCACTGAGCCACAGGCACTGAGCTCATCATAATTATTTTTATAACCCAGCAGCACTGTTTGAAAATCCTGAACCTTAATGCTATTTTCACGTCATGTCTGGATACAATATTTCCTGATGAGCTTTCCCTATTTCAAAAATTGGTGGAAAACAAGTACTTGATTCAGGTTTTTCAGGCCTCATTAATACTTCCCGGTGCCTAAAGACAAATGCTGATCCTTGTGTTGACTTGCAATCAGTGCCTTGAATTCATCCCTCAGATCGATGTCTTTAAAATTGGCTGTAAGAGGTAGATTTTCAAAGTGATGCAGAGATTTAATCCCCTGGTTCCCATTACTATAAGAGCTGTGGATCCACGTCCCCTTGCAGCCTACCTAAAACATACCCTCTGCTGTCTCAGAGTGCCAATTAAATAATAAAAACCAAAACCGTGGCCAGATAGAATTAGTTTGAGAACAGAGTTTATAATTTTCCTCATGTCAAGCAAACACGTTGACCCCTTTGGTGACATACACAGAATAATCTGGACAAAGGGATCACAAATCTTAACTCTGAACATTTCTATTGCTATTTGCCAGGGGTTGAAAAACTGTGCTCCTTTGAGAATGGGAAAATCAAATAAACTCTGGCTCCAAATTGTTGGAAGTGTAGTTTATGTGATCAGGTTCTTTCCCTCTCCCACCTTTCATTTAAGAAAAAATGTGTCTTAAGACTTTAATGGATCCAGATTTCTTTTTACGGTGTTACTTCTTAAAAATTTGATTGTGATAGGACAGATTTCAGCTGTGTAGCAGGCAAAGCTGCAAGACAGACTGTTCTTCAAAGACTGCTGGGCGTGTCTTAGGCCAAACCAGCTCTGAAGAGGGTACAAAGCTCAGTGGTTCCAGAAGCAAGCCAAGCCCAGCACCCCCATCCTGGCCATCTGTGGGATGAAGCGTTCTTCATGGTGACCCAGAGCCAGGGTTCTTCCTCGTGCCTCTGCTTGTTTAAAGAAGACGCAGCTGAACCACCCATCAGGAAACAAAACCTTTCTGCCCTCTTTTCCTTAGATATGTGTGAACTAAGATGGTATAGTGGGAAAAAGATGGAGAAGAAAAAGGGGAGGGAGATAAGGCTTAAAATGAGGTCAACAAAACAAAGGAGGATGTATGTCAAGCAACTAGAGAGAACATTTCTATCTACTTTCGTTCAAGATTCCCTTAGTTCACTCAACCAGATATTGCAAACATGATTCCACCATGTGCCTGGCACACAATTGAGAGAATTAAGTTGTGACCTTGAAGAACATTGAACAAGTATCCCAGGGCCACTGAACAGAAATGAACTTTTTGTTGTCTTAGGATGAACTTCTCCAGCTTCCTGTTTAGACTTCTCTGGGACACGGGAGAGTGTCTGTGTGTGTACCAGGAAATGTGTAAAACCAGTAGGAAAATCTGGTTATCATGAAGAGAAACATACTTTTTCTCCATGAAAAATATCAGACTTAACGATAATCTGTGGTAGCTATGTTGAAAACATTCACGAAATAAAAAGGTTGCTTCTAAAGAGATCTTGAACTGGGAATCAGAATACTGACTTGAACGTATTTTGATTCTAAAGTCTCCTTGTAAAAATATTCACAAAAACTGGTGGACATTTTTTATGTACAACTCCATTTCTCTCATTTACAACGTAAGTCATTTAATGTAACGTTTACAACCTTAGAAAGGCAGACATATTTAATCCAAGTCCGTTTATAAATTCCAATTTCACATGGATTAAAAACTGCAGATAAATTAAGTCACAATAATATCCTGTACATGCATTAAGGCTGGTGACTGCTAAAGTCTCTTGCTATCTACAAACAGGAAATCACACGCAGATTATTGGGTCTGAAGAGTGTCTATGTCATTAAAAAAATCTTGCTTTTTTTTTTTTTTTGGTGATACAGATTTCAACAGTAACTCTGGAAAACTGTGAAAAATGTTATTTAAAAATATATATGTATATACTACTGCACAGTTTCAAAGATGTGATTCATAAATAATGTTTGCTGCACTAATTTTATAACAATTACTGCACTTCCAAGGTGATGGGAACACGCAGGACTTATACTCAATATTAGGCACTAGTAATATCCTTCAGGCGTACTACAGTTTTATGTTAGCTGTATTGTACATATATATTTTTAAATGTATGCATTTATACAAACTGTGTATATTACGTATGGGGTGTCAGAAATGTACACGTCACTGTTATATAATACACACAACATTGTTGTACAGATTAGGGTAAGTTTTAGTGCAGAGAGTCTTGTTGCATTGCATTCCACATGTTCAATCTAGTACACAATTTGTCAACTCTTCAGATTGTTTTTCCAGTAGGTTCCTTTTTAGATAGTGTGTCCAAGTTTCCATCTGCAATTTGAAAGTTTCCAGAAATGTCTGTTTCAACCAAACCTTTCTCTCCAGGCACCGTTCTGCAGGAGTCTGGTCTGTGTAGAGCAGTAACAAATGGCAATTTTTAATCAGGAATCTATCTGGGCTATTCTCACTCAAAGATAATTTAACATTGTGATAAAGGATGGCACCCATTCAGGTCATGGAGGGATAAGGTCAGTTGAACTTGGGTTGAATGTCTGAGGAAAGAATATGTCTTCAAACAGAAAGAAGTGGTAATGAAAGTAACGCTTAAATTCTAGAGTCTCTGGGAGGATCCACACCCAACGGTGAGCAGTGGTTGTTTTAGGGGGGATGGGCAACCAGGGACTTAGATTTTCTCCATCTCTGTTATGTTTTGAATTTTTACAATGAGCAGGTATTACTATTATAATCTGAAGACACAAGAAAGATATTTCAACTTGGAATAAAACTAAATAAAAGGAACACGTTATGAATGACTTTCATAGACAACAATGAGAAGATGGTTTTAGTAAAATCATTTATGCCAAACCCAACAGAGACTGCTGCCCTGACATGCTGAATAGATGAATATGAGAGATCCTGGGAGGAACTGGATGCTCCAACCATCCCCCCCAATGACCAGTTTCAAAAAGTTTTGAACATGGGTCATCAGAGTGCTGATAAAATGCTACTGGTATGACCAGCCAGAAGCCAGCTGTGAAATGGGACGTCCCAGGGAAGCGTATCACCTGGATGCCACAATTAGGCTTTGAACTTTAAAGATGGGCAAGACCAGAACAGCTTCCTGGGGGGTGCAGAACAGGACTAGAGGTTCACCCCTTTATGTGAGTGTTTCAATATTTCATCAGAACTTACAAGCCTAAGTAGAATGAAGTCTTAGTCCTGCCAAAAAAAAAAAAAAAAGACTCAAAATTTCTTAGGTTTGAGTTTCCAATATAGGATGGGATCACGAACTCTGCCGACAATTAGTGAAAGAGACGCAACAAGCACCTCAGTTGGATAAATTAAAAATGGAAATATTTGGAACTATTTTCAAATGCTTAAAGGCCGAAGCCAAATGCAAATTTTATAAGCCCTCCACTTTTTCATTTTCAATTCACTTTAAATCACCAAAGTTGTTTGATCGTTTGTACAGTTTTAAATCAGTGCTCCGAGTTAGGGAATTACAGCAAACTTATTTTCCACCCACAGACGGGGATGAAAAAAATGTTAACAGTGGAACCCAACCTGTGAGAGTATCAGTGAAAGCATCTACTGTAAATATCCTGACCCACCACCACCTTGAAAAAAATGGATGGCTCCATACAGTGCATCATCCATCTTTCTCGGACCATCCTGGTGCAATCCTGTCAAGTAAGAGGCCTCAAGGACATGGCAAGATACACCTTTTTGTTTCTGGAATTATTTTCCTTTTACCAATATTTCATAGCCAAATATATTTAACAAAAATACTAAATCTAGGGCATGATACAACACTATAAAAGAAACAAACTTCAGACAAAACCTGTAAACGAGATGTCAAAAAAACTAAAATGTAAACTTAGTTAAAAAAAAGAAAAGAAAAGAAAAGCTATGAGGAAGATGTAAACATACCAGATGTATAAGATACAAGTAAGATGCTCTAATTGTTGCTACCCCCAAAGAAATTGTGATCATTGCAGGAGAAACTTCCTCTGGATTGTAAGCAGCTTAATAACCAAAGCCTGAAAAGTACACCCCAAATCAAAATGCATGGAAGGCCTGCACTGGCACATTCTGGGTGAAGGGTGGGAGACTCAGACAGCATTACGATAGCGAATAGATCTTAGCCTGATAAGCAAAAGATACAGACTCCCAGGGAAGGGACATTCTAGGTAATGTCCGCCTTTGGCCAAGAAAACTTGTAAGAAAGCTATTATAGAAAAAGACTTGAAACATATTGTCTGACAAATGCCACGTGGCCCTACAGCCACCAAGTCACAGTGGCAGGAAGAAGAAATGCATGTGCCTAGTGGGCTTGTCACAGGTGCAGAAGACTTCAGTTCCTAACTGAGCTCAAACACAGTCATCACTGCTTTAATGTTTGTTGACTTTCAAAGATGCCGAATTTTTTTTTTTTTTTTTTAACCAAATCTCAATGCCATTTTCCTACTACTTGGGGATACGGCAGGCAAGGCCTGGGGAAATTGATCCATTTGCTTGTAATGTGTTTCATTGGTAATAAAGTCAGATGAGGGGAACGTATCAGAGGAAGGGCAGGGTATTTGGTAACATGCAATCTAGTAAACTTCTGGCACAAAAATAACTGACTTATTTTTGTTATTCAATTACCCATTAATACATACCAATCAAAAATAGTTGGGGCACAGTATATTAACACTGAAAGTAATCCATAATATAAGACCTAGATTCATCGTAACTGGCAGTCAAGCTTTGGGTGTGCTGTATTGCACCTGGTTAACTAACCCACAAGATTTTGGTTGAATTTTTAAAAAAGTCATGGTTTAGCATTAGCATAGAAAGTGTGTGTCTGTGACTGTGTGTGTATGTGTGCGTGTGTACTTCTCTAATCAGGAACCTCTGATCACTTTGTCTAGCCTTGAAAACTAGACAAAGAGAGTGTGTTCTGAAGAGCTGTGCGTCTGACACACATACACAGGCGGCTTATCACACACGCACACATACAAACACACACGCCCTGGGAAAAGACCACTGTTCGATGCTCAGGGAATGTTCACTGGAGTTTGTAGATGCTGTGGCCAGGAACTTCAGTAGCACAGTGTCCAGAAACGTGGAGCCGTGTGTGGAGACCAGAGCACGAGCCGGCTCAGGGGAGAGGTCCCTAGGACAGGTGGGTGCTGTTCCGCAGCCAGTGCAGGCCCTGCTGGGAGTACTGGACCAGGTGCTCCATGCTGCTGTGCAGGGTGACAGGGCCCATCAGCAGATCCAGGTCATTGAAGAATTCTAGGGGATGGAGAGGGTTGTTAAGAATGACACACGTGTTAGGTGTGCTATCCACTACCCTGGTAACCTGAGTGACTTACGGAAAAATTCCATTCACGGTCTCTATTAAAATCTAGGATTCTCTATTCCATCATGTGACTGTAGCATTGCCTTAAGCCAAGTAAAATCCAAGGGTGGAGAACTCACCCTATATCCAAATAAATAAATATGCTATATTTGCCATTTCTAATTCAAATGAATAGCATTTGCTTAGCACAGCAAAGAAAATCCGTATCTTCAGACTACACTCTCCTAGTGCAGTAAGGCTTCCCATTCTGTAAGTCAAGGTGGCAGTGTTGTCCCTTATCCTGTACTTAAATCTGCCATGCACCGAACCCCTGGACTGAATCCAAGGGGTGAAGCTCCAGGGTCCCAGAACAAATCAAAGATGGGTCCTGAGACGTGTCTACAGAAGTCACCTTTAGCTTTTGGACATTTTCTGGGTTTGTCCTTTCATTAAACATTTTTTATGTCCCAGGGCGCTCTGCTAGGTGCAGTGGGTTAAAGATTGCAGAGGATACCAAGGTGAATCATGGGTGGGCTCTGTTCCCCTCAAAAAGATCACAGTGTAGTGGCTGACAGAGACAAATTCATGTGACTGTTCTTCTAACATGGGTCATCACTGAGCAATACTCCTTGGAAGCAGGTGTTTGGGAGAAGTTTCTCACACACAGGCTGAGGAAGTCCTGCTGGGGACGGGAAATGCAGGGAAAACTCCGGGTTGCAAGTGGCTAGGAGCTTGGCCACAGCAGGAATTCAGGAGCAGAAAAGAGGAGGAGTCAGTCTGGGTGGGGGAACAATGCCAAGTTTGCACAGGACACCTGCCACGGAGCCCTCTGGTAGGAGACATCCCCCAGGCAGCTGGCAGTGCCATCTGGAGCATGGCCTGCTCGGGGGGTCTCCAAACTGCACACATGTATTTCTAGGCTTTGTCCTTTCTGTCTGTCCATCTGTGACACTTATTCCACCTCATCTTGGCCACTCAACTGGTTGGTGATTTTCAAAACCCTGTTCCACACCAGCTCTTCCAGGGAGCTTCTCCTGGAGCTCTGACGTCCAGGGCATTCCCACTGGACTTTCTGGGTGCACCAGCTCCAGGCTGCATGTTATGTGCCACCTGGTTCTATTAACAACTCATGCCCTCAGGACTCACCTGTGCCATGCATTCCTCATCTCATTTTGGATGTCCTGTGTGGGGAAGTCTATGCTATCTCTGGGATATAATTTGCATTTAATGGCCTGAAAGCGAGCTCAGATTTGGACTCTGAGCTGTTGCTGGAGGGACAGTAGTAAATGAGTATAATCTTTGAGGAGAAAAGTTAACATTATCTATCATGATGTATAGCAATTCATACCTTAAAAGAATCTACACTTTTTGACTCCAAAATTATTCTACTTCTGCAACTCCCTTCAGAAACACGAACGATGATTTACATAGGAGCATTTATCCCAACATTAATTGTCACAGAGGATAAAAACTGGAAGTAACCTAAATTTCTAGCATTGGGGAAATGGTTTGAGAAATCGTGATACTTTATGACTATATCATCACTGGATTATGCTAGTGTTATACTATTGAGACACTGTAACGGGTGCTTTTGAACTAGTTAGTGCCATGAGAAAATGTCTGATACAATAGCAAATGAGAAAAAAGGATATAAAGCTCTATCCAGCACACACTATGATCTTATTCTGGAAAAATAGTGAATATTTGCAGAAGAAAGAGCAGAGGAACTTTGGTAGAATGTTGACAGTAGTTATTTCTTGGTAATGAGATTACTGATTATTTCAAAACTCTGTTCCCTATAGTTTCTGTACTTTGCAAATGTAGCCACAGTAAACATGGATTGCTTTGATAATTAGTAAAACAAACACTACTTAAAAAAGAAGCATACCTTACTGGTGCATGTAAAACCCTCTCTTTCAGTTGTAAGTAGCTGACACTTAAAGAGCTAGTAACACTGTCCTTCATTCCTTAGTTCAAAGTTTCAGAGCCCCAGCTGTGTTCCAGGCACTGGGCTGGGCCTACAAATACACGTTGGAAGGATATAATTCCTCTGTTCAAGAAGCTCACTGTCTGCAGGGAAAACACACGTGTGTACCTGCAGCTGCCTCACATGGGCCTGGGCACGGGGCAGGTGAGGAGGCCCCAGCCAGGGGAGAGGTCGTGAGGTTTTCCACAGCTGCTGACAGCTCCCACTGTTTCCCCTCAGACACACTCTGAGAACTGGGGCTGAGGGAGAGGCACACACCTCGGTTTTCCTTGGCCAGGTTGTCGGCCATCTCCCAGTAGTCGTAGCTGTGCAGGATGCTGTTGGTGATGCTGACGTGGTTGGCCGCCATCTGGTGGATGCGCTGCGGGATGCTGACGATGGTCGACGGGGACAGGGCATTGGTGCTGGAGAGGCTGCCCTGAGACCCCACGGAGCTGGTGGGAGAGGGGTTGGGAGACATGGGGGATGGGGTTCCAGTGCTCCTGGAAGGGGAGAGGCAGAGAAACCAGAGTGGCGAGGTTGGGAGCAGGTGAGGCGGGGTGGCCCTCAGGGCACTGAAAGCAAAGCGGTGCCAGCAGCATGCATTATCTGGCTTACGGCATTTACTTTGGAAAAGTGAACTTACTTTCCACTGGCCCCCCACGGAGATGGGGCTTGGGCAGCTTTAGACGAATTCTGCAGGAAAATAAAAACATTGACAGTGAGTGCCATCTGCTTAAGGCTAAATAGCAGACAATAACATGTTCTCAGGTGACTGTGGAGAGAAGGAAGGGCAGACTCTGCAGACAAAATGCAGCTTCAGAGAAACTGGATCTGGAAAGTTCCCATCACAGGGCTAGGTGCTTCCTCTCTGCAAGCTTGTGTGGGGCAGCTGCACAGCCTGGGGCGGGGGTGGAGGGCAGGGATGGGTCACACAGTGGGCTAAAAGGAAGGGCTTGTCCCACAGCTTGGGTTTTTTTATGTACAAATTTTAGGTTCCAAATTAAACCATAATGCCAAGGGTTCATTAAATTCTGAACCAGCCTAACTTTTTCATTGTAAAAATACAATTTTTTAAAAAGGAAAAAAGTAAAAAACTCTCTCATTCCCTTACCCCCCCCACCTTATAATTTAAAAGGACGTATTTGCAGGAACTGTTGACATGTATTTACTTAATACCTGAAAATACATATGTAAAACATTGGATACTATTATTTTAATTCATAAAGTTGAAAAGTATTTCTCTTACAGGGGAAGTTGCTCTTGTATATCCCCCAAACAGTAAAGTTTGTTTCCTAAACAGACAGGATATTAAAAAATTCTGGTTTATCTGAACGTTCTGATTTAGGATGTTATGTTGTATGAAGGTACTGGCATCAAGCATTTGAGAGATGTTTAAATGTGTGTCTTTAGCAAGGGAAGTTGCTAAATATGCAGTTTGGAGCAGTTAGGGTTCCCCTCTGAGAGCTCAGTAACACTTTCTTGGACAGAAGTCCCCTTAAGGAAAGAGATGGTCTTTGTGATGCTGATGGAAATTTTCCTGTACCCAGACAAGAAAATAGCCTCAGCCTGGCTCCCCAGAGACAACGTGTTTCTTTTGGTTAGAAAGAACTTTATGAAGTGGTGGCTGATTTTTCTAGTTTTGGTGCAGGTGTTATCACGGCAAGAAACGGCCTGCCAGAGCTCAGAGGCCCGACAGCAGCAGCAAAGTGTAAATATAAAGACAGAATTGCAAACCATGCCACTTTTACTTGTCTCAGGGAATGGAAGTGTTTTCATGGAGACAATTAGAAAAAGAAAACCTTCCTTACTGGGGGAGCTGATCTTCCCTCTCCTGACAGATGCTGGTGACACCTTTCTCAACCTGGCCTTACTACACTGAGCACTTGGTTTCTACTTCATCATGGGGTTCTAGGAATGTGGTCAACAGAACAGATACTCTGAATGTACAAACACTAAGGCGGAGGGAGAGAGATGTGGGGGTTGCAGAAACAGTTCAGTTAAAGAAGATGAAGTCTTCCAGCCTCTACCCCTCCCACTAAGCCCCATGAATGAGAAACACCGGTGGGGACAAAGTCTATTTTTCAAAGATAGCTCTGTACCGATTTGCCAAATTATCTTTGGGACCCAAAGTTTTCATAGTCTCTGAAACTTTAAGATGTATGTATGTACACTTATGTACTTTATTTATTTATTTAGAGCAGGGCTT
>CAUYQV010185329.1:0-18478 GCA_963574575.1 Galagoides demidoff
ACAGGCGCCCACCACAATGCCCGGCCATTTTTTGGTTGCAGCCATCATTGTTGTTTGGCGGGCCCGGGCTGGGGATTCGAACCCGCCACCTTAGGTGTATGTGGCTGGCGCCTTAGCCGATTGAGCCACAGGCGCTGAGCCATACAAGGATATTATAAGAAAGGTAATTTTTAGGCCAGAGTCCTTTATTAAAACTGTAAATGGGCTCAGCATCTGTGGGTCAAGTAGCTAAGGTGCCAGCCACATACACCTAAGGTGGCGGGTTTGAATCCAGCCTGGGCCCGCCAAACAACAGTGATGGCTGCAACCAAAAAATATCTGGGCATTGTGGCGGGCACCTGTAGTCCCAGCTACTTGGGAGGCGGAGGCAGGAGACTCATTTGAGCCCAGGAGTTGGAGGTTACTGTGAGCTGCGATGCTACAGCACTCTACCCAGGGGGACAGCTTGAGGCTCTGTCTCAAAACAAACAAACAAACAAACAAATTGTAAATGTCAAAATCCTAGACAAAATACAGCAAACCATATCCAACAATAGCAATGTCTGACCAAAAAGTATTATGACCAAATTGAGTTTATTCTAAGAAGATTAGTATGCTAATTTTAAAATCAATTAAAGTGATTTACCATACCATATTAGTAGATTGAAAGAAGAAAACTATATGGCCATCACAATAAAGATGGAAGAAGCAGTGAGTAAAATAAAACATGCATTCAAGATTAAGCAAGTTGGGAGTAGTAAAAGAACATTCCTTGTAAATTGACCAAGGGGGCGAAACAGAAAAAAGGAAAAGAAAATAACATTTGAGTGGTGCCTGTGGCTCAGTGAGTAGGGCGTTGGTTCCATATATTGAGGGTGGCGGGTTCAAGCCCAGCACCAGCCAAACTGCAACAAAAAATAGCCGGGCATTGTGGTGGGTGCCTGTAGTCCCAGCTACTCTGGAGGCTGAAGCAAGAGAATAGCCTAAGCCCGGGAGTTAGAGGTTGCTGTGAGCTGTGATGCTACAGCACTCTACCAAGGGCAGAAAAAAAAAGAAAATAACATTTTTTTTTTTTTTTTTGAGACAAAGTCTCACTCTGTTGTCTCAGGCTACAGCCATGGCATCAGTCTAGCTCACAGCAACCTCAAACTCCTGTGTTCAAGTGATCCTCCTGCCTCAGCCTCCCCAGTAGCTCAGACTACAGGCGCCTGCCACAGTCCTAGCTAATCTTTTCTTTCTTCCTTGTTTTCCTTTCTTTCCTTTCTTCCCTTCCCTCTTTCTCTCTGTTTGTTCTCGCTCTCTCCCCTCTTTCAGTAGAGATAGGATCTTGCTGTTTCTTAGGTTAGTCTTGAGCTACTGAGCTCAAACAATCCTCCCACATCAGCTTCCCTGCTGGGATTACAGGTATGAGCCACTGCACTGGCCAGAAAAGAGCATTCTTAACCATTCTATACATATTTGGTAAAAGGCTACAGTGTGCTTAATAGTGAAACAGTATAAATATTCTCTTTAAAATCAACAAAGTGGAGGTGCCTGCTTTTGTGGCTGCTTTATGATGTTATACTATGGAGGTCCTAGTGAATGCTGAAAGAAAAGAAAAAACACCAAAGTTACAAGGCTTGGAAAGGAGAATCAAAATTGGCATTTGCAGGTGGTGTTTCTAAGCAAACTATACTGATGGTCCTGGCTAATGTGATAAGAAACAAAGGATTAGAAGAAAGAGCAAAAATTATTGGTATTTGCAGATGATATGATTGTCTACAAAAAATTTCTACAAGAATCTACAAAAATACCATTCAAATGACTAAGCTTTAGAACATTTTAGATGTGAGATCAATATTCAAAAAATAGGAATGTTCCTCTATAACATCCACAACCAGTTAGAAAAATAGTTACAAAAGAAGAATTCTATTCTCAATAGTAACAAGAATTCTTAAGTTACCTGGGAATATATTTTATAGTAATAATAATGATAATAATGTATTCCTTTGAAGGAGAAAAATTATAAAACATTATTGAAAAACTAGAGACATGAATAAAGAAAAGGCTACATATATTCTGTTCATGTCTGGTTAGATTATTGTGTGTATGTCCATTCTCTGTATGTTATTTATTTCTGTATTTATTTTTAATTAATTTGTTTTAGAGAAAAGTTGTCCTGCCCTGTTGCCCAGGCTGTGGTGCTGTGGTGTGATCCTAGCTCACTGTAGCCTTGGACTCCTTGGTTCATGAAATCTTCCTGCCTCAGCCTCCTGAGTAGCTAGGAGTACAGATGTCTGCTACAGTCCCGGCTAATGTGTGTGTGTGTGTGTGTGTGTGTATTTTTTTTTTTTTTTTAAAGACAGATTTTTACTCTCTGCCCTGGGGTTGAATGCTGTGCTGTGATAGTTCATAGCAATCTCAAACTCTTGGGCTCTAGTGATCCTCTTCCCTCAGTCTTCCAAGTAGATGAGACTATAGCTGCCTGCCACAATGCCTGGCTAGTTTTTAGAGAAAGGGTCTCACTCTTGTTCAGGCTGGTCTTGAACTCCTGAGCTCAGGCAATCCAGCTGCCTAGCCCTCCCAGCGTGCTGGAATTACAGGTGTGAGCTACTGCGCCTTGCCCTACATATTTATTTTTTAGAGACAGGATCTTGCTATGTTGCTCAGGCTGGTCTTGAACTCTTGGGCTCAAATGATCTTTCTACCTTGGCCTCCCAAAGTGCTGGTATCACAGGTGAGAGCCACCATGCTTGGGTCATCTACCTTTAAGTGGTTGGACCTGGGGTAAACTTTTTTTACCTCTCTGAATTCAGTTTCTTAAACTCTAAAGAAAAACAATAACTTGTTCTGCTTAAATCTCCGTATATTTAAATGCTATATGAGTGTGAGATAAACTTCTAATGTCATTTGAGAAGTGATGGAGAGTATGTGGTTGTGTAATTTACAATGGGAGTAAGCTGTGGTCTATATTTTTAGCCTTGTTTACATTCCTTGTATGCTATGTGAGCACTCTATGTCCCAGAGGAGTCATCATTCTTTCTTTATTATCTTTGGGACTGGTTCACCAGCCTACTTTTCTCTTATTCTTAGAGAGGAAGATTGACCCCAAATAGCTAGAATTATGTTTTTTTCCAAGCCATTAGGGCAAAACTTTTTTTCTCTTTTTTGGCACCAGAACTCTGATTCATGTCTGAACTATGTCTGTGGGTGTAGAAACATGGGAAATAGGGAAAGTCAGGAAATTCATCCAGTTGGACAAGACCATGTAGGTTTTTTTTTATTTTCTACCTATAGCCTGAGTAGGGTGACCCTGGGGCAACAAACATTTTGTTGAGTTCAGGTGCTGACAGATCCTGAAGAGGTGACCATCTGAAACCTTGGAATTAAGAGAGGTCACTAAAAGAGATGTATGTTTATCATGTTGGTACAATGGGCTGTAAAAGTATAGTTGAAATAAAACTTTTGATTTTTTTTTTGGTAGGTCAGCACATCAAATAACTTTTCTTAACAATGCATGAAGAACACCATTCCATATGTGGGTTTTCAGATGGGATTTTGTGTTATCAGACGTAAAATAATTAAGCTCAGATAATGGGAGAGGAAAGATGTTCCAGGCAGTTGGAACATGTGCAAAGAGGTGGTGGTAGGAGAAGACTTGGGGTGGCTGGTAAACCTCATGATGTTCAAGTGTAAAATTTGACAAGAGATGAGACTAGAAGGTAGAAATGGAACAAATCACTAAGGGCCTTGAAGGCTGGGCAGTGGCCGAGAAGGACCATATCCCTTAAACTATACCACTCTTGAAAGTAAAAGGGAAACCTATTTATTATTGTGTCAGAACAGCAGGAATAATCCAGGATTGTTCCAGGCAAACCAGGACGTATGAATGGTTACTTTATGTGAAGGTGAAGAAGAGCCTTTGATGAGATTACGCACCCTACAAGGAATGGAAGGATAATATAAATCATAGGCCAGAGGCTGGACATCTGAATGATCTTAATGGAAGGAAAGCAGAGAGGTGGCTAACTGCCAGTTGAGGATGTGGAATTTAAAGAGGTTAAAGACTTCAGTATGTGTAAAAGCAGTAGTGAGAGAGAACAGTTTAAGACTGGCCAAGGAAGAGACCTGAGAAAATGTGAGAAAGGACGGAGCATGAGTGGAGCAGCTGGGTTTTAGACAGAAGAACCAGCACCTTTCACATGATGACAAGTGGAAGGGAAGCCAGATGGGTTTAGACTCAAGTGAGTCTGCAAGTGGGAGGCCACAGCTGGAAGGTTTAGAATTTCTACCTGATGACTGCTTTTGTTGTAGTTGGATGTCTTAGGCAATGAATAAAGCAAGACAAATAAATATAAATATAAGGCCTAAGACTTGAAGTAGAAGAAATAAAACTGTCTCTGGTTCCAGTGGCAAGATGGCAGCTGCCTTGGAGTGCGATGTGGTAATGGCGGTGACCCAGCCAGAGCCGCAAGACAATGAAGTGAGGAGAGAAGAGGAGTCTTTCAAGGAACAAGGAAATACAAATGTGCCAAGAAAGATTACAATGAAGCTTATAACTATTACACAAAAGCCACAGATATGTGTCCTAAGAATGCAGCTGTTCTGGTGATCGAGCAGCCACATTGATGCTTGGGAGGTTCTAGAAGCTCTTGGAGGTGCGAAACAGTCAGTGAGGAACTTCTACAAGAGGGCAAATGCCACCTGTCTTTGGGGAATGCCATGACAGCTTGTCGCAGTTTCTAGAGAGCCCTAGAAGTGGATCATGAAAATACTCAGGCATAACAGGAGTTCAAAAATGCCGGTGTAGTCATGGAATATGAAAAAATAGCAGAAATGGATTTTGAGAAACAGTATTTTTGGAAGGTTGTCTTCTTCATGGACTGAACCCTAGAATTTGCCCCTGCCTGCCATTGGTTTAAAATCCTCAGAGCATAATGTGTAGCAATGCTGGGTCCCTATCCAGAAGCGCAGTCTGTGGCCGGTGACATTTTCCGAATGGCTTCCACCAACGTGGATGTTCTCTATGTATGAGGTCTTTGCCTCTGCTATGAAGATTATATTGAGAAGGCATTTTAGTTTTTTGTACAGGCTCTCGGAACAGCTCCTGACTTTGAGAAAGCTCTCATTCCCTGCAGAAATGCCCACACACATAAAGCAAAGAAAGAAGATGTGAATAAAGCATTTAAGGAAGGAAATTACAAGTTAGCATATGGACTGTACACAGAAGCCTTGAGGATAGACCCCAACAATGTAAAAACAAATGCTAAACTCTGCTGTTACTGGGGTGTGGATAATTCCAAGTTTAGGAAACCAGATGATGCAAAGGAAGACTGCACAAATGTAGCGGGGCTCAGTAACACTTACATCAAAGCCCACCTGAGAAGAGCTCAGTGTCACAGGACACAGAACGGTGTGAGGAAGCAGTGTGGGACTACAAGAAAGTGTATCAGATGGAGAAAACAAAAGAATACAACTCCTAAAAAAGCACAGCTGGAAGTGCAGATGAGTAAGAGGAAAGATTACTACAAGATTCTGGGAATAGACGGAAATGCCTCTAAGGATGAGATCGAGAAAGCTTTTTATTTTATTTTTATTTTTATTTTTTTTTATTAATTGATTTCTGTATACATTGATGCAAACATGGGGTACATTGTGCTGTTTCATATACAATTTGAAACACTTTCATCAAGCTGGTTAACATAACTTTCATGTCATTTGGTTGATCATTGTATCAACACATTTATATTCTAGTTCTAGAAAAATTCACTTGTACCCTTGTTAGACAGATATATAGGTGGTCTTTCCGGTCACCCTCCCACCACCCAAGAGCTTATCAGACTTTTGTCTAAACGTACTGAATAGACAACACCGAGAGTGAACCCTGATGCAAACTGTAGTCTCTAATTCAGACCTGATGGCAATTGATACGATTTAAGGTACTTTTTAAATTTAGCATCATTTATTTATTGTTGATAAATAAATGTTGATATATTTGAACATTTATTCCCTTGATGATATCATTGAAAGAATGCAGCATTAAAATACCAAAGAGGTAATGAATTCAGTCTTTAGAAAACCTGCATTTACATCAGGGCAATGCTAGCAATAGATTTTAATGACTCAGACAAAAAGCTCTGTCTTTTCTCTGCCTGGAGGACACACTATAGCAATCCTCTTTTCACTTCATTTAGTCACAGTTAGTCACTAAATGAATTAGTGGGGAAGATCAAGAGTAACTCACAGAACTTTCTGGCCACATTTGTATGCATAGACAAATATGCTATCAGGACCATTGTCTTTTAACTCAAAGAGTATGCCTATAATTCAGAGCATGTACAACACATAAATTTATAGAGGTTCATTGCTCAGCTCAGAACTGTTAAGTTTATAGTATACATAAATGCCATTAAATTCTATTTTCAGCCTTCTTTATATCTTTGCCATTAGTAATTCATTCATAGATGTGGTGATATACAGGTATTAATGCAAATATTAACTTTGTGGATTACAGGTATTCCATTATTCTACATGAGCTGGTAAAACTAGACAGAGCACTTGTGAAGGGAATTGTTAATAGAGATCAACGGTGGCCCTTAGTCTAGAATCAGCTTATCTTATTCAAAAAATAACCTGATAACTTTAGAAGGAGGGTGAGATGGAGAAGAGCTTATTGCAATTTCGTAGATCTTTCTTGAATAAATACAGTCACCTGCGCATTGTGCTGAGGTGATTAAAATACTGCGACACACTCTCCTTTTACTTGCCTGGGTCGCAGCCCCTGAATTAACCAGCTCATATGCATGTAACTACATTGGTTTGAATATGTTGGGTGAGTTTTTTCCAGATTTTTAAAATCTGTTCTTGATACTGTCAGAATTGAGGAAAGTTAATTCCAATACCTACTAAAATGAAAATAACAATTTAACCAATTATCTCTTTAAGCAAAGTTCAAAGTAGTCTGTTGAGAGCACCACAAGGAAAAATGCCTTTTTTAATCTGCCTAACCTGCTAAGTGGAGGCTATCTTTAAGTGCAGGTAAGCCTGCACAGTGTTAAATATTGCATTGGACACCTTTATAAAGGATATAAAGAGAATAAAAAGACATATTTCTCCCTTCATTAGCAAACAGCTGAATGCCTAAATATTAAATATTTGGTACTGCGGAAATAGTTAAAGGCGATGCTTTGATGAAATCTATTATTAAAATGAGATAGTTTGGTGAACCACTTACAAAATCAACATGAATTATATAATATCCAGCCTATGTTAATGTATCTCATAAGCATTTTGGATGAGATTTTATAGTATTTTCAGGTCAAAGAGCTAACCTATGTGGAACACATAATAAATTATCCAGAAAAATAAAAATGTGATGGTCATTTTCAAAGTAGAGAGTAATAGACCAAACGGAGAGCTGCTGTCACTGAGATGCTGAACTGTGACCTGCACAGAGCCATAGAGGCAGCGCTTCCCTGTGTGGGCAGCAGCTGGGCACGTGAGAAGGGCAGTGGCGACTGTGGCAATAAAATCCTTTTTTTTTTTTCAAGTCCTTACTATCCATTGTTTCTACTGAACCAACTCTTTTTTTATTTTTGTCATTCTTTTATTTTTTAATTACACAAACACTACATTAATACGATACCATTTTATAATAAACATTACATAGTTTAATTATAATAATTAAACAATTAAAATGTGCTCTTGAGCTCTCCATTGTAATACAACTCAACTCCTATTTATATGTGAACAGAAAGATGTATATGCTTGTTTTGTAAAATATTTAGGCACATATTTTATATAGAATGTATGTTGCTGATGTGTTTTTTACTTTTTTTTTTTTTTTTTTTGAGACAGAGTTCACTGTCAAGAGAATGCTGTGATGTCACAGCTCACAGCAACCTCAAATTCTTGGGCTTAAGTGATTCTCTTGCCTCAGCCTCCCAAGCAGCTGGGGCTATAGACGCCTGCCACAACACCTGGCTGTTTTTGTTGTTGTTGTTGTTGTGGTTGTCATTGTGGTTTAGCTGGCCTGGGATGGGTTCAAACCCACCACCATCGGTGTATGTGGCTGGTGCCATAACCACTGTACTATGGGCACCAAGCTGATTTATGTGTTTTTTAACATTTGTATATGTTGGTACATAAAAATCTTTATAGAAGCAGGCACATTTCACTATTGTTGAGGAGAATGAAAATTGGTATTAGCTCTTCTGGAAAAAAGTTGCTATGGCTGTTAAAAATATGCCTTTAGGTTAGCCCAGCAATGATACATTTAAGTATAAATGTAAAAGAAAATTATAGTCATGTACAAAGAAGTAGATTCAGGAGGTTCACTAGAGTATTACTCACAATGGTAAAAATCAGACCCAATGCAAAAGCCTCTTAACAGAACACTCATTCGATAGGCTATCTACATCCATATCACAAATTAAATCCTTTTGAAGTTGAGCCATTTCCTGCTGTGCAGGTTAAATGACAGAGCTGGAGAAACACAGCCAGGCACGTCCTGCCTCAGTGACCCACCAGACAGACAGTGGAAATAAATCATCGTTGAGGTCTGTTGTCAGTGAGGAGTTCCTTAGTTAAGTTGAATCTCACTGTCTTCATTTGTAAAATGTAGATTAAAATACTTGCCTTATAAACTTATTTTGAACATGATAAAATTATTTTTGAATTTTGAAATACCTCCTGAGGTGTGTCCCTTTTATGAGTAAGTTTTTTATTTTCCCCATCCTGTACCTCATATACAATATGGCCCCAGAAAGAGAGAAGGGAAAACTCTACCTTGTGAAGGAGGAAAATACAGGAGACCCCCTCTAAAACACAAGTGGGAAGTAAAAGAAGTCTGAATCCAGGAGAGAAGGAGAAAGTGATGAGGTGAGAGAAGACAGAGGGGAAACTGTCAGATTAGAAATAGCGTTCACTAGAAAAGGAGGGATCTGAGAACCCTCAGCTTCTAGAAGGGCCCTGTGCAAAGCCTTACAAGCAACAGGGGAGTGCTGATGGAAGATGTCCACGTGCCCAGCCTGAGCCAGTGCTGCTGGTACATGGTGCACATGTGGTGTGCGGATGGCGGAGAAGTTCCCTATTGCACAGCCCCTGTCCCCTCCCACCAGCCTTATATAAGGAAGTGCCTAGTAAACCGCTGACCAGTGCAGACCTGTGTTCAGAAGACACTGGCCAGGCATGGTGGCCCATGCCTGTAATCCCAGCACTGTGGGAAGCCGAAGTGGGTAGATCCCTGGAGCTCAGGAGTTTGAGACCAGCCTGAGCAAGAGTGAGACCCGTGTCTACTAAAAATAGAAAAACTAGCCGGGTATCAAGGTAAGGTACCTGTAGTCCCAGGTACTAGACAGACCAAGGCAAGAGGATCTCTTGAGCCTAAGACTCTGAGGTTTCTGTGAGCTGTGATGACACCACAGCAGGCACTCTACCCAGGGCAACAGCGTGAGACTCTTGTCTCAAAAAAAATTTTTTTAAATGAAAAAACAATTAAAAAGAAAAAAGAAATGAAAGGAAAAATAGGAAGATACTGAGACTGAGACACTGGGGGACAATGGCAAGGTCCAGAGTGCGCAGTGGTGGATGAAAACTTACCTCAGTGGCTGTGGAGGGCCAGTGGCATCACCAGCACATTCCCTGTGGCCAGTGCTCTGAGATTAGCCAGGGGACTTGTCTACAGAAACCTAGGATAGCATGGGTCACTCCCCAGCCCCCAGCCAGGACTCATAAGCTTTCACTGAACCTCACCAACGCACATGCCATTTTGAAGGAGAGCATAAAATAAGCAGGAAAAAAAAATTGTTGCAGAACATTAATTTTTAATTGATTTAATATTTGTCTATAATTGATTAATTAGGATAAGTAGAACAAGGTAGCACTTTAACCAAAGTCAGTGAAATGTATTTAATGAGCAAAGTATTTTTTTCCCTACTATCCTTTGCAATGGAGAATGATGAGGAAATTTAGAGCAGTTATAGAGACATAAAGAGGCTACAGCATTTTGTATCATCATGCATACTGGAGGTAAAGTTTCCTTTCTCTTTGTGTTTCTGATAACTCTATTCTGTCTTTGGATGTCCAGCAGACATTTCAAAATCCCTCTTTTAGGACTGAACTCATTATTTCTCATTTACCTTACAAAGCTCCATTTCCCTCTCCAAAGCCCCACTTCTGCTACTTTCTTTTTTGGAGATGACAACTCCAGCTACCCAAGCTATAACTCTATGTCTTTAGCCCATAAACATCTCTCTCTCTTTCATAATTTACTCTGCTCTCACTTCCACTGCCTTAGATTTCACCTTCTTCACCTCTCACCTGATTGACCTCAATACCTTCTCCTTCTCCCTACAGGCCCGTCCCCAGGCGTGTCTCCTATAGAGCTAAGATTGCTTTTCCAAAGGTAGATCCCCCCTTGTCCTTCTCTTTCTAAAAGTCCTTTTCCAACAACCCAGTGCTAGAGAATACAGTTGATGCAAGTTGAACAGCATGGGAGAGAGGACAGCCACCCCTTCATGCTGCCAAATATCCATATACAACTTTGACCTCATAGAAACTTGACTGTTGATAGCCTGCCATTGACTGGAAGCCTTACCGACAACATAAACAATCAACATGTATTTTATATGTTATAAACTATAAAATTATATAGGTTTATATACTGCATGTAATCTTACAACAAAGCAAGCTACAGAAACAAAATGTTAAGAAAATCACAAGGAATAGAAAAAACAGTTGCTATTAATTAAGTGGAAGTGAATCATCCTTCAAATCTTCTTTGTTGAGTAGGCTGAGGAAGAGGAAGGGTTAGTCTTACTGTCTCGGGATGGGAGAGGTAGAGAAAAGCCACATGTTAATAGTTTAACCTGTATGGTCCAGGATCAATTGCAGTCAAATTCCTTCTTGAGTTACAATAAGCCTTTCAGAACAAATGCTTCAGAATATTTGGAGGTGAGCCTTCTTGGGATGATTTTCTTAAAGGCTTCCTGGGAAATTTCAGTATGATATAAGGTTAAGAGAAGCTGATTTAGATAGTCAGACTAAGTTTATTTTAAAAAGATGAATCTAAAGTGAAAGCACAAAATTTAAAAATTCTCATGAGATTTGCCCACGCAACAAGCTGTGGAAACACTACTCAGTCCTCCAGTGGAAAACACTGGAAGGGGTATTCCAGTGTTAAATCATAATGGTAATTATTATAACCATTTTAAGGATGGATACATAGAGTACAGAGATGTTAAAATTAAGTCCTATTCGGAGGACTTTGAAATAATCCAGGTATGAAATAATCTTCCTACACAAAGTTAGAAAGGGCAAAGAGAAATCATCACAGAGCTTGTCTAGGAGAGTAGAGACAATTACAGACCAGGCAGTGAGATGAGACATCCCAGGCATAAGGCAGCATATCAGAGAGGAACAGGTCCTAGAGAGCTGGGAGCACTATCAAGGTTTTTACAATGTCAAAATTATTCAACTACCTAAAAATAGTCTCATATTAGCTAACAACTGGAAAGACAGAAATGTGTCCCTTAGACACATTTAAAAACCTGAACGTTTTAACACAATAACTAAGAAAATTACGTAAAGGCTATGTTAACCAGTTTGATGGAAGTGTTTCGGATTGTTTGTCCGAAACACCACACTATACCCCAGAAGTGCATTAATGTACACAGTTACTATTCAATAAATTTAAAAAAACAAAAACAAAAAACCTGAGAAGTTCAAGTGGTGAATTCTAAATACTTAGTGTATTTTGCTATAGGCTTCTGCTTAGGTTGGCAAATACAGTTAATGGATCATTAAAATGGGGTTTGCAAATTGATCAACAACATCCTTTATTCTTAAGTATGAGAAATAAATGCAATCTCTTGTGACCGATGAACATTTTACCCCAGGCATATTTCCAAGCTGCATCTTCCTATAATGACATTACAAAATGATGACCCCGGGCCATTGATGCAAAGGTAGAAAGCAGCCAGTATATACATGTTATTTATTGTAACATACTTCCCAGCTTTCTGAGATACCAGAGTAATTTTTTTTACTTTATGTATTGATTGCTCATACTTAGTTGTTTATTTTAAATTATTATGGTTTTTTAAATAATGAAATAAGAATTTAGGAACCTATC
This sequence comes from Galagoides demidoff, assembly GCA_963574575.1. Taxonomy (NCBI): domain Eukaryota; kingdom Metazoa; phylum Chordata; class Mammalia; order Primates; family Galagidae; genus Galagoides; species Galagoides demidoff. Next base: position 12,092 of record CAUYQV010185329.1, read on the forward strand.
TGTGTATAGCAACCTACATTTTACCGTATGATCTGCACATCCACCATGGATCTGCATGATCCATGCTCCTCCAAGGTAATCATCCTGAATTCTCCTATTTATCATTTTGTTTTCTTTATAAAGAATTTTGTTGCAAGCTATGTAAATAAAATAGGTATCACAGCATCACAACACAGAATGGATAGTCTTTCTGAACTTTTTTACTCATCCACAGAGTTGCCTGTCGATGTAGCCCCCAGAATGTGAGGACTCTGCAGGCCCCACACTGATTGCTGTGGGGACTCTGTACCCCCCCCACTGATTACTGTGAGGACTCTGTACCCCCCACACTGACCACTGTGAGGACTCTGCAGCCCCCCACGCTGACCACTGTGAAGACTTTGTACTCCCCACACTGACCACTGAGAGGACTCTGTACCCCCCAACACTGACCGCTGTGAGGACTCTGCAGCCCCCCACACTGCCTGCAGTGAGGACTCTGTGTCCCCCACACTGACTGCTGTGAGGACTCTGTACCCCCCACACTGATTGCTGTGAGGACTCTGCACCCCCCACACTGATCATTGTAAGGACTCTGCACCCAGAACACTGACCACTGTGAGGACTCTGTACCCCCCCCCACTGACCACGGTGAGAACTCTGTACCCCCCCACACTGATTACTGTGAGGACTCTGCATCCCCCACACTGACCACTGTGAGGACTCTGCACCCCCCATATTGACCACTGTGAGGACTGTGTACCCCCCTACACTGACCACTCTGAGGACTCTGCACCCCCTACACTGACCACTCTGAAGACTCTGTACTCCCCACACTGACCACTCTGAGGACTCTGCATCCCCCACACTGACCACTCCAAGGACTCTGCACCTCCCACACTGACCACTGTGAGGACTCTGTAACCCCCACACTGACCGCTGTGAGGACTATGCACCCCCCCACACAGACCACTGTGAGGACTCTGTACCCCCACACTGACCACTGTGAGGACTCTGTACCCCCACACTGACCACTGTGAGGACTCTGCACCTCCCACACTGACCACTGTGAGGACTCTGCACCTCCCACACTGACTTCTGTGAGGACTCTGTATCCCCCACACAGACCACTGTGAGGACTCTGTACCCCCACACTGACCACTGTGAGGACTCTGTACCCCCACACTGACCACTGTGAGGACTCTGTACCCCCACACTGACCACTGTGAGGACTCTGAAGCCCCCCACACTGATGGAAGAAGAGAGAGGGGACTGGTAAACTCTCACCTAATGTGCACAGTGTGAGAGTATGCAGCACAACCCTGGGTGAAAGGCTCAACTACAATTTAAACTTTACCTTAGAAATGAAAACAATGTAACTTAATCATGTGTACCTTCATATTAATCTGAAAGAAAAGCTGTTAATCCATTGGCCAGAATAAGAGTGCTAGAAGAAGGGTATGCTAGCAAAAAGTGTTTTTATACAGAGGTCTAAAAAATTATGGCCAAGGCAGTGCCCCACAGCTCAGTGGGTAAGGGGCTGGTCACATACATCAAAGCTGTCGGGTTCAAACCTGGCCCAGACCAACTAAAACAACAATGATAACTGCAACAAAAAATAGCTGGGCATTGCTGTAAGCGCCTGTAGTCCCAGCTACTTGGGAGGATGAGGCAAGAGAATCGCTTATGCCCAAGAGTTGGAGGTTGCTGTGAGCTGTGACGCCACATCACTCTACCCAAGGGGACATAGTGAGACTCTGTCTCAAAATAAATAAATAAATAAAATAAAAATTTACAGCCAGTAATGCAATCTGCTACATGATTTTTATCAAGTTATTAGTATTAATTTACCTTGTGAACATATCAATTAAAAATAACTCATTTCCCAAGTATTGTAGAAGTTGAATCAGACACTAGAGATGACTGAGAACAACACGGCACAGCCCTCAGCAGCGTGGTGGCCGACTCAGCTTGGTCAGTGATGTTCTAATTCACACCTACTTAGAAGTAACAGCACATAATGACCAGCATGATTTCAGCCAAAAATGTGCAAGCAGTTCTATTCCAATTTCTATAATATCATAGACATAAGGGTCATAAAGCAAAATTCAGTTTTGAGGTGTATTTTATAATTCCTGGTAGAGTGATACAAAACCTTCAATAGAGAGAATATGGGTAACACCAATTATTATGAAGGACCTCCAGAAAACGTGGGGACAAGATTTGTTTACACACCAGAAGTTGCTTGTCCTTATATTATAATATTCTGTGTTTTATTTCTTATGATAATACAAATGAAGAAGTTACAAATTAGTCTAGAAATTGGCATTTCTGCCGTAGAAAACCCGAGATATACTTACATTCAAAGAAAAGGTTCTTTTTTAAACTTTGAATAAAGTAGGAAATAATGACGTGGTGATTTCTTGCTGGTATTCTTTAGTGTGATCCTCTGTACAAAACATAACTGGAATCCTGTTTGTTTGGGTAGTGTTTTTAATTGCAATTAATGACAAACATTTGCTATGTGCATTTTTTAAATTGCAGTATCCCTGATTGCTCTAGAAAATGAGTAGCATGAACTGTCTTCATTTGTAACTTACATAGTAAAATTCTTTTTATGCTGATTTTTGAGGTTAAAACTAATACTGCATTATAAGTTAATCACATTATATCATCTATTTATTCTTCCTAAACTGATTCCCCATATGGAATTTACAATATTCGTAAAAGCCAATGTTGTAATATAAGTTTCCTATGAATACTATCTCTTGATTTAAAAGGAAACATTAAAGGATAAGATAAGGAATTACTACTTTTTCAATTTTCATATATTATGCAACTTGTGAACAAAATATCAAGTGAACATCAAAGGTCCTTCAGTATTAGATATGTGTCTACAGACCAAAATCAGACACTTCTGAAAGAGCAAGCATATATCTTATCTCTAAAGATCCTGAAAAAGCTTTGGACAAAATTTAACACCTATTTCAGGAAACTCAAAATAAAAATTAGTGGGCACACTATATAGTAAAATATGTAGACATTACCGAATTAACTTCATGGGGAAACACTAGTGATATTTTCAGTAGTAGGAGAAGTTGAGATTGCCTCCTACTCTTCAGCATTGTTCTGGAGGTTTTCTTTAATGTAATTTGAAAAGATAAATCAATTTAAATGCATAAGAACTTGAAAAAAAGAAGACTATCTCTATTTGTAGATGATAATTTTATATCTAGAAAACTTTAGACAATGATAAAACTAGCTCAGATAATAAAAGAATTCAATAAAATATCAGACTATAAAATTAGCAACAGGAATCAATATCTTAATGTACAGAAATAATACTCATACTATAATTGCAAAAAACTTCCACTTATAATAGCAGAAAAAAATGAACAGAATAGGCACTACTGAAACGCATAAAAACAGAGTTAAATAAATGAAAAGACTTATCTTGGAATGGAATTCTCAGTGTCACATTTCAGTTTTCACTAAGTTAATTTATCTATTTATTGTACCTTATAACTGTAATGAATCTTCAAATACAATACTAAATGTATTTAATGGAACTAAACAAATTGATATGAAATGTTATATTTTAAAACATGCAAAATTAGAAAGAAGTCCCAAAAACCTAAATAGAAAAATATACAAAAGTGGAATAACCCTACCACACATTAAAACATATTATCATCTTTATAATTAAACAGTATGGTTCTGACATCGGAATATAAAGGTGGACTAATGGGATAGAATAGAAGGTCTGGGAATGGACTGGAACACATATGGAATAGAGGATAAAGGCAGCATCTCAAATGACTAAAAATGAACCTGTTTACTAAATGGGGCTGGAATCACTGGAAAAAGGTAAAAAGAAAAATTAAAACATACCGTACTAGATAATAACATGGATGCTTACCCTGAATTTGTAGGCTATGTAACTGTGACTCAAAATCCAGATTTAATACATGAAAAAATGGACACATTTGATTGTCTAAATGAAAAAAATGTTTAATGTTTACATCTGAAACAAATGATATACATAAAATCAAAAGACAAATGGCAGAAAATATTTGCAATGTTTATCAGAGATAAAAGAGTACTATTAAAAATGTATAAGAAATGCTTAAAAATGAGGGAAATTTTTTTAGAAACTTGAGAGAAAATGGACAAAAAGCATGAACAATTTATATATGTATATGTAAACATAATATAAACAGTAGTCATATATGCATGTAGTACATATATATTTACAATATTATTATAAATAATGTATGTATTATTTATTAAATATATGTAAGACAGTTAGTGTAACTCATAGGAAGGGAATTCAGCAATATCTAACTTATCTCCATATGCACTGCATTTTTTTCCCCCTGCAGTTATTCTTTGAGGAATTTATTTTGAAGATGCACTTTCAACAATAATGAAAACGCATGTGCACAAGCAACTCATTTCAACATTGTTTGTAATTCCATAACAATGGAGAGATCTAAGATATCCATGTGCAGGCAAATGTTTGAATAAACTATGACCTATCCATAGAGTTTTCTGTGCATGCACCTGTAAAAAACAGAAATTAAGTGAATAAAACATAAGGTATAAAAAGAGTATATAGTATTCTATGTTTTGTATAAGAAGAGGAAATAAGAAAATAATATGTATTTCCTTGTACAAATAAAATGAAACACAGGAAGGAAATACCAGTCTACTGAGATAGGTCACCTGGGGAGCAGGAGGGAAAGTCTGATGGACAGCTTTAAATGAATGTGTGAAGGATGGGATTGTCTCGGTTTTGAATGTACCTTTGTGTATAGTCCTAACTTTGGGGACCATGTTAATATTATATATACATACAAATAAAAGAAAAACAAAGAATGATAGAAAATTCTGAAATTGAATAAAACCAGAAAAAAATAAAATTATCTTATAAATGAATAGCATTATTTCACCAAAGGCAAAAGGAGGAACTAACCCAAATTATTTTGAACACAGTATTTCCCCTCAGTCTAAAGATAAAAAGAACTTTAAATATCTATTGAATTCTAGTAATTATTTTGAGAGGCATAGGTGAGCAATTCTGAAACTATCTTCTATTTATTCTGTGATTGAGAAAATATATCCATATCCCTTGTGGGAAAGGGGGTTCAGGTTTCTTACTGTTAGAGAAGTCAGTTCCAAATACAGAAAAAGAGGGAAGGATAGAATGAAGGTGGGATAATGGATTGGTATTTGATGTATCAGTATGAACTAATGGGTTGAAATATAAATAGCTAGATACAATCTGTTCCCTAGGTCTGTTCTCTGAAAAGGTCCAGAACCCATGACACTATATTGGGAATGAACACATGTCATCATAGATTTTGGTACTAAATACCATTCTCTGATAAAAGGACCAAGACCTCTGGGAGAAATAGCTGATTTCAGAGCTAGGTCAAGGAACGTCCAAGATAATCCTGTGTGCTGAGGAAAATCTTATGTGCCAAAAGGTGAGAAACTGTGCAAAGAATGAGGGGGACATTTAAAATTACAGAGGTGCCAACATGTAGGGGCCAAATGTTGGAGACTATGAACATCAAAATAGTGATAACAGATGATTTTGACTATTAAGTAAAGTTAGAATTCATGAACCCATTCTGAGAAAGAGCTTGTTTCTGTAGAAGGTTACCCGAAAAATGTAGAAGAAATGCTGAAATTAGAAAGCACCATTTGATTCAGGCAAGAAATTTTAATGGATGCTCAAAGAAATGGGTAAAAGTGTAAGAAGTTACAATACTTGCATGGTTTAAAAATATCTCTCAACAAGTTATTTATTAATTACAAAAAGGAAAATAATTTTAAAGTGGAAAAACATGACAGCCACTTCCTTAACCAAATAAATAAAAAATGACGGTACTTGATAGATAGCACATGCTTCCTGAGGTCGACATGCTGAGAACAGAACAGCATTTCTGTGGCATTTTCTCCTAAATCCCACAAACGGTATCTAATCATGAATGAATATCAAACCCAATTTGATGGTTATTCTAGAAAATAATTGGCCTATAGTCTTCCAAGATATCAGTGTCAAGAAAGAGAAAGACTCAGAAATGATTTCAGATTAAAAGGGGCTAGAGAGACAAGATGATGCGTCTCCTGAGTGCAGGGCATGAGCTTGGATTTTCATTTGCTCATAAGGACATAATTGGGACAACTTCACTGACAACTACTTGAGATTTGTATCTTCTATAGATTAGATAACAGTATTGTATCAATGTCAATTTCCTGATTTTTTTTAATTTTTTTATTGAATGATAACTATGTACATTAATACACTTCTGGGGTACAGTGTGGGGTTTTCACATGCAATCTGAAATACTTCCATCAAACTGATCAACACAGCCTTCATGTCATTTTCTCAGTTATAGT
>CAUYQV010185330.1:0-10396 GCA_963574575.1 Galagoides demidoff
TCCCTTTCCTTAAGGCAGGTTGCACCACCTCCATGGAGCCTTCCCTGACCATCCCACCCAGAGATGCCCTCTCCTTTCCATGATATATCTCTTCCTTTCAGCAGTCTGGGATGTCTACCTGGTGTCTGAGTTATGTCTCTGCTTTGCAGGACTGTAGCTCCTTGAGGGCAGAAGCCACAACTTGTCATTTCCATGTTTGTAACCCCCTGAGGTGCCACATGTACACGCAGTGGGCACCCCATGCATGTTGAACAAGCTCTTGGTCCCACCCCAGTGATGGCTCTGCCTGCTTGATACTCACATCGATCTCACTGAGGATGACGTCGATGATGCTGCCAATGACAATCAGGAAGTCGAACACATTCCAGGGGTCTCCGAAATAGCCCTGGGAAGGGAAGAGACCAGAAAGTTAGGGAGTGAGCTCTGAGAGGAAGGTGCTCTGGCGGCCAGCAGAGGGCAGCGGTCTCACCTTAGATGGCACAGGGAGGCTGGGGGAAACCAACTCCAGGCACCCTGCCTCACTGCTAGCAGATGCTGCAGCAGCCCCCACCCCATTCTCCTCTCCTCTTAGCTCTTTAGTTCCCTTCCTTGAGAGCATAAAGTGGTAGGAGGGAAAGGGGAGACTTGCTGGGAACTCAAGACTTGGGTCCTGGGAGAGATGGAGTATTCTTTCATCCCCTGAACCCCACTTAACATCCTGTCTGGGGCTTGACAGTACAGAACCGACAGGGCTGGGAACCCAAGGCACAGACTTGGGACGCAGAGAACCTGAGCAAGATATTTCCCCTGGTGCTGGGCCTGTTCTTCAGAAGCTTAAGGGAGGGCGAGAATGTAAGGAAGGTAGTCTCGAAGAAGGGGGCAGGGAAAAGGTGCTGGCATCTTTCCATCATCAGTCAATTTCAGCTGCCTGAAATTCTGCCCGCCCTGCACTTGAAGGTGGTGATGAGGCAGGGAGCAGAAGTGGTAAGATGAGGGGATCTGGGTGGGTGTTCCCAAGCTGCTTATCTGGGCCTGTGGTCCCGGCACTTACCCTGGCCTTGAAGGCCATGAGCTTGAGGATCATCTCCAGGGTGAAGATGATGGTGAAGGCCACATTGAGGATGTCGGAGATGTGGTTCATCTCCTCTGACTGGTTGTAGTGCTGTGGAGGGGACATAGGAGAGGTGGGCTTGTCCATCCTGCAGACTGCATTCCCAGAGCCCCCTACTCTTTCTGGAAAGCTTTCAACCCTTCTTTGAGCCCCTGCCCATTTTGTTTTAGCCTAGAGAACTAACTAGGAGCTTGCTTTAGTAATCCCTTGAATTCCACCAAATCTCATGGACAGGGCTGGGAACTCTACTATCCCCCTACTATCACCACCACAAAAGAGGTAGTACAAGGAGGGGAAGGAGCCTCAGCTCACGAGTCCTGTCCAGAGCTCATTTACACGTCTATTCTGGGATGACCAAGATGGGAGGTCATCTAGGCAGGGCTCTGTGGCAGGTTCCACCTAGTTAATTGGGCACAAGACTCTCTCTCTCTACTTGGTATTATCTCTGGTTCCTGGTGGAGAAATTGAGCTTACCAACCTTACTATATCGCCTGCTACCCCCAATGATGATGAGGCAATTAACAGAAGTAACGTTGGTCCCCTTGACTCACCACTGTTACCCTTGTTAAACCTATTTCCTTGTAAATTTTCCCAGGAAGCTCTTAGCTTTTGTTTAGAATGCTAATGAAATCCTACCTTTTTCACAAAACCCTTCCAGGGAGTTCAGAAGGACCTATGGCTTTCCCTACACATTTTGGCAGGAGTGCTTGATTCTGCTGCCTGACTCAGCCTCAGGTATAGCAATTGCTCACAATCCTCTGTGCAATCAGGACCTAGTGGCCCAGTGATTCTCTTTCCATATTCTCATGACCTGGCAATGTGTGGTCTTATCATTGGGTGTGTCTTGGGCTCTTAGGGACAGGGAGCCTCATTGTGCAATTCTGTTTATACAGGGTGTAAGGAATCAGATGCTTAATTAAGGCTTGATAATGATGCTGCTGATTATGATATTATCTATAAACAGTGCTCAACTCCTAAGAGAGACACCTGTGAATACCTAACTCATTTTTCTTGAGGCCAGAGCCAAGATTCCAGCCAACTCAACCATCCAGATCTGTAGCAGCAGAAGCAGCACGAAGAGAGCACTTTCTACTTCCTACACTCCCCCCTCCTTCAGTGGTAGTCATCTGTTTGCAGAGTTACCACACTATTTGTCTGCTCAAATTACTTCCAGGATAAACCACAAGTGTCATGGTGACAAGGTCCCCTTCTCTTCTGTGTCCTGTGCAGCACCTGACTGATACAGTGCACAGGAGATGTCTACAGAGGCACTCAGGAACTTCCCTACTCCCTGCCATACCCAGGTGCCAGGCCCAGTCTAACTGGACACTTGTCTTCTGGGGTCCCTTACCTGCATGCCCAGGCAGATGGTGTTGAGCATGATGAGGGCAAACATCAGGTATTCAAAGTAAGAGGAAGTGACGATGTACCACACCTGGTACTGGTATGGGTTTTTGGGGATGTAGCACCTCAATGGACGGGCCTTCAGGGCATACTGCACACATTGGCGCTGTCACACACACAACAGGACAGGTCAACACCAAGAGGCTGCTCTTTCCCTTCCTTCCCTGTGGCCTCCTCTGTGGGCTTGAGGGACCCTTAATTCTGGGCGAATCAAGAGCAGCTGTGGCCAGAAGTTATGACTCTGTAATATTTAAGGGAATGACCCCAGTGGGCCCTTGGGTTCCCCTCAAGTTATCACAGGCCATGGCTTTAGACCATCCCAGGGGCTTGAAAGGTATTCCTTTCTCTGGGTATCACTGGGGTTCCATGAGAAGCCCCCCCACATACTCCACCAACTTGTATTGTATCAGGTTGGAGATGGGGTGGGGTGCATAGAGGATGAGGCCTGGCATCAAATACAGGTTCTGGGGTCAACCTAGGACTCGCTTTGCTGGCTAGATTTGGGGCTGGGGTCAGCAGGAGGCTGCTGGGGCTCTGCCCTCCCTCTTCAGCAGGTGGCCCCGGCACCTGGTTCTTGTCCAGCTCACAGTTCTTATACTCGGTCTCCCCCTGTTCCTGGAAGGTGACAATGACGAAGCCCACAAAGATGTTCATCATGAAAAAGGCAATGAGGATGATGTAGATGATGAAGAAAATGGCCATCTCTACTCGGTTGTTGTAGATGGGGCCCACGTCCTCCTCGTTAGAGTCTATGGCCTTGTACAGCAGCCTTAGGGTGGGCAGAGAAGATAGGATGGTTTGGACTGGGGCCATGAGGCAGAGAGCTTTCTGAACAGTTGAGTGATGGAGCTGAAGTCAGGGCTAGACCAGAGAAGCCTGGACCCCATTGTGGAATGGCTCTGCCTTTCCATGGAGTGCCTCCTCTGTCCCTAATCAGTCAGAAGAGCTCCCTTGTAGGCAGAGCGGTGGATGCCTATGAGGAGACTGGGTACATATGTCAGAGCACCCTGGTCAGGATTGCTTTGGACTGACCAGTTAGCCCCCCAGTCTTATAAGCCGTCAGAGAGTCAGGGCAGTGTGCCAAGCTCCTGCCCTGGGCCTGCGGAAGGGCCAGCATGCTCCTGGCACCACCCTGACCATGCTGTGTGGGATCCAGGACCCAACCCTCACTTACTGCGGCCATCCCTCAAAGGTGGAGACGGTGAAGAGGGACATCATGGCTGAGAGCACGTTGTCGAAGTGGAAGTCGTTGTGCACCCACTCACGGCGACGAAGCTCTATCTGTGTGGGGTCCCCATCCTTGTACACATAGTAGTAGCCCCTGAGGCAGGGAGGCCCAGTCACTGCATAGGGTGTGACAGGGTTGCCTCCGCTGGGCCCTGTCATATCCTCTGGGCCCTGAGCTGAGTGTGCAGGAGAAATGAAGGTCCAGATCTGGGACCGGAGGGTGCCCTGCTGGGCAAGCCCAAGCTTCTGTGAAGACCCCTCCTGTGCCTATAGGCTCAGGGCCCCCAGTTACCTGTCCGCAGGGCCCCTGCCTGGTGCCCCTCCCACCGTGCACCCCCAGTCAGCAGAGCATAGCACACCTGCACTCCTCTTCCGTCATCTTGGATAAGTCAGTGCAGCTGTAGAACTTCCCCTGCATCCAGGAGGAGGGAGCGGCATGTTGTCATGGAAACAGGATAGAAAAGTGGGCCATGGAAGTGAATGGTGGAGGAAGAAGAGAAAATGGGGCATCTGAAAGGAGGAGCCCAGCCTTTCCTGTCAGAGAGGTGGCCTTCTCCTTGGGGCAGGGCCCTGAATAGTCCTCCTCCTTCACCATCACCCATTCACATGGCTCTCCATGGGCTTTTCCCTGGCCTAGGTGCTGCCAAGGCTGAGAACGCAGTGCCCTAAGTGAGCAACTGCTGAGCACCCAGGCTGGGCAGAGGAGGTGGAGATATGAACACAGCTGGGACCTGCCCCTCCCTTGGGGAGCTGTGCCTTTGGCACCCCAGCTCCCCTGCTGCTGCAGAAGGCCTTCTTGGGGCTCCCTATGACAAGTCAGAGGGTTACCCACCTCCCACCTCTTGCCATTCCTGTGCCCTCAGGGCTGGAGTAGGCATGGGAGCTGTAGAAATGGAGCCCAGCTGGGTGCTGCCAACCCAACTTGTCTCAGAATGGAGCAGGGGTCCCAGCGTACCCCACCCAGACCTGAGTTGAAGGGCTCTGTGCCCCCATACTGAGTGCAGTCCGAGCTCTTGCTCTTTGTTTTATTTTTTTGGCAGTTTTTGGCTGGAGCTGGGTTTGAACCCGCCACCTCCAGCAAATGGGGCCGGTGCCCTACTCCTTTGAGCCACAGCGCCGCCCAAGCTCTTTGTATCTGCACCTCATACTGGATACCTGCAAAAGATTGGGTGTGAACAAAGGAGTTGATTGCTAGGTCTCAATGTGGCTAAAATAGATGTGAAACTCGTAGGTTTTGGTCCAGTTTCAAGACTCAGAGAGGGAAACTGCCCTCAGCCAATGACATAGGACCAGCTGAAGGCATAGCTGTCCTTTTCCCCCATCCCTTCACCCCACACAGGATTGTGCTGTTCCTACCACAACCCCTTTTTATGGCTGCTGGAGCAGCAGGTGAAGGCAGGGTGGGCAATGCCAGGGAGAAGCAGGCAGTGGACACAGTTGCCACGGGGCAGGGTGGGCACCTGACACCAAACACCCAATTTAATGTGGAATGTAAAGCTAGACTCTTTGCTAGACCATGGAATGCAAGTGACAAGTATCCACAGGGTAAAATGTGATGTTAAATGCTGGTTGTAACTGATGTGTTCCTGTGACCTGCACAGGCAGGAACAGGGGCTCCTTTGATGAGAGTCTAAAGCAGAGAGGGGATCAGGGTGCTGACAGGCAACTGCTCTTGCCTGGAAGGAACCTGGAGCTGAAAGAAAGTCAGCTCCTCATTCATTGCTGCAGGAAGAGTGTCTGGTGGCCTCCTGGGTACAAGGCCCCAGGCTAAGCGCCAAGCTAAGGGATAAGGCAGGCACAGACTTCACTCTTATAGGGTTTCCAGAAACCCAAGCCTGGTAGAGGAGGAAGCTGGGTGATGGGGTGTGTATAGTCCTCAGGACCAGGTGGAGACGGTCATATGCAGCTGGCAGAGTGGTCAGACTGCTCAAAGCACTCCCACCCCTCAAGGACCTGTCCCAAAGGTCCTCAGGGAACCCCACCCTGACTGCTTTCCCCAAAACCTGTCCCTTAAGGGAGGGTTTTTTTTTTTTTTTGAGACAGAGTCTCATTATGTTGCCCTTGGTAGAGTGCTATGGCATCACAGCTCACAGCAACCTCAAACTCTTGGGCTTAAGTGATTTTCTTGCCTCAGTCTCCTAATTAGGTGGGACTACAGGTGCTTACCACAACGTCCAGCTATTTTTTGTTGCAGTCGTTATTGTTGTTTAGGTGGCCTGAGCTGGGTTTGAATCTGCCAGGCTTGGTATATGTGGCTGATGCCATAACCACTGTGCTACCAGCACTGAGCCATTAAGGGAGGGTTTGGCTGTGACTTCCTAAGCCCTAGCAGAGGTTCTGATCCATTTATGGAGAAAATGTTCTGTACGTATTTGTTGCATGAATGAATGACTGTAAGATGATGCCATTGCATGTCTAAGACTGACTAAGATTACATCATGATGACTTTAAATGACCATGATTTGATGGCAGGAGCAAGTGTGTACCAAGGGCGTTGGTGATACGTTCAGGTATCAATTTCTGCGTCCTGAAGATGATCTCAGAGCCAGAGGCATCTGGAAATCAGAGCTCTGTGGGAGGTGAACCTTCATAGGGCTGAGTCCCAGAGAGGAAACTGAATAGCTGTGTTCTCCCAGGAAAGCGGGAACACAATAAGGTTGGCTCCAGAAGTGACATGACAGACTCCCACCCTTAGAAGCTCCTGGTGGACGTGGATGATGTCAGGCATACCAGCTGGGAACACGGGCTGCAGAAGCCCAGCTGCGTGGAAGGGGTGGAGGTGGTAGGGCTGGGCTGGGTGTGTGTTTTAGACAGGCCTGGTGGGACAGGAAGAACTGGGCAAGGTGATGGGGGAGGGGTGACAGCAGAGCCAAAGTGGCCAGGGATGACATTACCTAAGAAATCAGATCTTGAATAGCTGTATCTTAGCCTCAAAACTCTCTGCATTCAAGGACCTCTGTTTTTATCACTTGGGGCTCCTTTTGCTTAGAGAAGGAGAAATCAACAGCTTTCGCCATGGCTTGAGAGCTGGCCCCAGGGCTGGGGAGGTGAGAGGAAGCTGCTTGCCCAGGTAGGACCTCACCTTGAAGAGCTGGACGCCGATGCAAGCAAACATGAATTGCAGAAGGGTGGTGACCAGCACGATGTTCCCGATAGTGCTGATGGCCACAAACATGCACTGCACCACGTGCTGGGGACAGAGGGGATGATGGGGGCTGGGTGTGCACCAGCCTAGGGAACCCCCAAAGTGCAAGACTTGCTGCCTCCCAGGGAGTTAAAGGCAGAGAGAGGCTGGTGAGGAAGCATTGCTGCCCCAGCCTCGTGCCTACTCCCTGTTTAGCCAAGGAGATGAGACAGGTGTCCCAGCAATGGCTGGGCTGATGTTTCTGGAGTCAGGCCCTGCCGTCTCTCTCTTCCCTCTCCCTGGACTCCTCCTAGACTCCCTCTCACCTTCAGCCCCTTGGCTCTGTTGATGGCTCGTAGGGGTCGGAGCACCCTCAGCACCCTCAGAATCTTCACCACAGAGATGGCGCTGGACCTGGGGGAGGGAGGAGAGGTGTGGGGCTGGGGGCGGCCTGCTCCAGCCAGACAGGTCTGCCGTGGAACCCAGTTCCTGCCACCTGCTCTTCACACTGGCTGCCTTTCTGCCTGAAGGCACTCTAGCCTTCTTGCCCCTTTCCTCCAGCTGTGCATGTGCAACTTACCCGTGGCTGAAGCCATCCCTGCTGACTAGGCCAGTGCGCTCACTGAGTCTCACGTAGCAGAATACGGGTTTCTGTGGGTGGCCTGAAACCCTGTCCCTCCCATCAAACAGGCATTGGCCCAAATCCAGGGATGTGCAGCTCACAGGGCAAAGGGGGGACCCCGTCCACTTCTCTGCATACCTGTCAGTCTCCAGGATAAGGCCATGCCCACTTCACATGTCACTTTATTCCCACTGGTGACAACCCAAGGATTCCCCCACCCTCATCAGTGGCCCTGAGAAACCCTTCTCTCATGATATGGTGCCCACCAACCAGAGCTGATGGGATGCCCACTCTGAGGCCCTGACATCACTCACTCAAGTCCCATGGAGATGAGGGACACGGCCACCACCAGTAGGTCCAGCATGTTGAAGTAGTTGCGGCAGAAGGAGCCCTTGTGCAGGAAGGCGCCATAGGTAGTCATCTGGGGAGAGAGACAGCACCCCAGATGGGGAGGGGCTCACGGAACAGGCCTGTCCCCTACCATCAAGGACTTCTCATTCTGGTCAGCTCAGGAAGAGCACCTATTGAGGTGTGTCACCTGCCTGAAGATTTCTCTATCACAACTCCTTGCTGTGGCCTGAGCGCATTTCTCCTTTCTCTGTTCAAGGGTACTGAAGATTGGGGACTTCTCACTGGTGGCTGGGCCAGGCCCTACTCTGAGAATGCAGATCTCTTTCCTCATGCCATATTGGAGCCCTGGGTCTCCACCCATGAAGCCACAGAGCTCCTCTTTCCTGTGGGACCTGATAAAATTCCTCCTCCCTAGAAAGCTTGTTGGAAATCCCCTCTGCCTGGGGGTTGCTGAGTTAGGCTGAACACCCCCACTAGGCTCCAGCTCTTCTACCCTCTCTCTGCATCTCCCTCTCAGTAGCCTGCCTTCAGAGTCTTTGATACACATATTCTGTAATGGTCTGCTAAACCCTTTACACAAACGCACTGTGCCCTTAAAGTTTGGTAGAGTTAAAGCCTTTCCTGGCATTCAGGGCCCTGAATGATTTTATCTCAGTTTGCCTTCCCAGCCACAGCCAACAGGCTCTCCCATGTATATAATTTATCCCAGACCAAAGGGGCCACCTTCTGTCTTCTGATAATGTCCTTAGACCTTACAATGTATTTGTTACTGTCTGTCCCCCAAGCCTGCTCTGGCTACCTGTGCCTGATGAGGTCCTGTCCAACTTCAAGGTCTTCAACTATTGACTCCAACTCCATAAAGTCCTCCTGGATCTTGGGGAGACCACCAGCTCCCTCTGCTCAGCTCCTTCAATAGCTGAGGCCCTGAGCTAAGGGACTCTCCCAATTTCATCCTGCATCCTCTCTGGGCCCATTCTTTGGGCTTGGTCACCCTCTCCTCTCATTGCTTGTGAATCTGCAGGTTGAGACTATTGGGTTTCAGTCACAGATGGGTCCTTCCTCTGTCCCCAAAGCCTACTGCCCCCCTCTGATGGATGAACCCAAGGATTCCCCCACCCCCTTGGGCAAGGAGTGAGGTGAGATAGGCCTGATAAGGCTGAGCTGCCAGAGGCCAGCTTAGGGCAGTGGGCACTTCTCTGGAACTCCTGGAGGGAAAAGCCTTTCTAGTCACTGGTGACAGTGGGCTGGGAACAAAGCACAGCTCCCCAGGTCTATTCTTAAGTCAATTCTGCTTTCCATGTATATGAAAAATGCTGAAGGCTTTAGAGACAAGGGCTGTACCCTGCTGAGAGGGGCTGGTCACAGGTTCACCATGACCTCTCCAGTCAGCAACCCAGACACCCTCGGGCCTGCTCACCCCAACTGATATGTTGGAACCCTGTCCTGTCTTCTGGGTCCTATGAGTCTGTCCTGCTTCTTCCACTTCTTCCTCCTTCTCTCCCACCACTGCAGCCCCACCCCTGAGTGAGCTCTGTGTGTGTAAGCTGGAGCCACACCAGGGAAGCCCCACTCCCAGAGCTGTCCCACAGCTGTCACTCACCTTGAGGACAATCTCCACAGTGAAAACGGAGGTGAACCCAATGTCAAAATGCTTGAGGATCTAGGGATGGGGCAGGGAAGGGAGCAGACGGTGAGAGGAAGAGAGAGGGGCAGTGGCATCACTGTCAACACCAGCATCACAAGCAGGCTGCGAGAACCCATCTACACCCTGGCTGAGCCAGTACTGTTTAGGAGTGGAGCGGACAGCGCTGGCTCCAAGGAATTAAACTCTAAGGAACTCTGGTGCTTATAGCCACAGCAGCTTACAGCTGAACTCTGAGCACTGGAGTGAGGTTTAGGGGTGGCTGAGACTGGAGGGCAGCAGGAGTGTTGAGTGGCACACAGGATATGGTTGCCATCACCTGATTCCTCATGGAATCGGCCCGGATGGGGTCCTCGGCAGCCAGAGCAGCACTGCTGAGCATGATGAAGAGCAGGATGAAGTTGGTGAACCAGGTGGCATTGACAATGCGATGACACAGGACGCGGATCCTGGTGGGGCAGGGTGAGGGATGGGAGAGCTGTGAGCAGCTGAGTGTTCAGACCACACCAGCCTCTGTCCTGCAGAGGGACACTGGGTCCACTCCCCTACCTACCCCCAGGTCAAGGGAGCAGCATAGCCTTGCATTTGCAGACCCCTCTGGCTAGACGTGCAGGGGGCCTCATCCCCCTCATTCTGCTGCTTTAGTCCCATCTCCCAACTAAGCCCCTCCCCCACCTACTCCATACTCCAAGGTACCACTTCCCTGAGGCTTTCCACCAAAATAATGAGACAGGCTGATCTCTGTCTATGAGGTGGGCAGATGAAACTCCATGAAGACTATAGGCCTGTATATATATATATATATATATATTTTTTTTTTTTTTTTGAGATGGAGCCTCAAGCTATCCCCCTGGGTAGAGTGCCATGGCATCACAGCTCATAGCAACCTCCAACTCCTGGGCTCAAGCGAGTCTCCTGCCTCTGCCTCCCAAGTAG